>OZ023332.1:42252800-42280300 GCA_964007535.1 Brachyptera risi
GAAGGAAAGGAAGGGAGAGGAAGAGAGATGGAGATATAGCATGCTGTGCTCAAAGGAGAGAGAGATGGAGAGAGAGAGAGAGAGAGAGAGATAGAGAGAGAGAGACGGAGCGAACTGTCGCCGTCGGGTGACGGACGACTGGCAGGTGCTCGTTTCCCCTTGTCCACTGTCCACCCTAGTTGACGAATGTGTCTCCGTCATGCCAGCAGGCGCGGCGGGGCAAGACGGGGCAAGGTGGGCACGGCCTCACTCGACGTGTGTGCATCAGATCGCGGCCGTCCTGAGTGGCTTGTCTTGTCCGTTGTCGTATGCTTTACCTGCCTGCCCCCCTCTACCCTCACGTGCGTGACGCAATCCTTTCTGGACTCTCTTACCAACTTTACCTCTTTGTACTTCTTTATAACTTCATGTTTTCCTTATTATTCTTACACAGAAACCATTCTTATCAATGATCATATGTATCAGATTTCAATTTCATCTATATCATCATTTGGTCTGTAACTGATTTAATTGTAGTTTGTCTGTCACGAATTGATTTATATCAATCAATAATATTGAATCAAATAATAATAACATAAAAAATACTCCCTCAATCTCAGGTATCATGCTCTTGCTTGTGTACTAGTTAACATGAACTGCAGAATTTGCCAACATTCGAAAGTTAAACTGAACAATTGAAAGTATGAATGAGAAAACACATTTTGGTATCATTGAATATCAATAGAAAACATTTCTTTAAAACCGATGAAAGTTTTTTTTTCATCAACAATCAAAATTTTGTTTGGTTTAACCTCATACACCATCACATTTTCCATACAGTCGAACAATTACAGATATGTTCCAAGTTTACATTGTTATGAGAATTTGTCTCAGTGGCTTGTTAATATAGATCCTAATAGATTCAAACAATTTGAAAAGTTATGTCGAAGCAAATAATTTGAATACATGAAATTAAAAATCGAATGCAATGCATTCATCACGTCCTGAATGTGATTAATTCAACGATAATAAGATAGAGAAAGAGCAATCGGAGCTATTGTTCCAATCGAATCAACAGGTATCGAATGTACCACGTGTTCCAATCTTATTTGAGCTAATTTCTAATTTTTCAAAAGTTTTTTTGAATATGTCGTTCGCTTTGTGTAGATTAAATTACATTGTATTATCCGGCTCACAATGCGCAGCTGTATGTTATAGCCAGGTAATATATGGCGCTTGCACCTGATAACTCAGCTATGATACATGAGTGGCACACACGCTGCACGCGTTCAACGCACGCAAAACGCATCTCCGTACTTCGCGGTCACGTCACATATTCTTCATTGTTGTGCGAGTACCATTTCAGTTGAAGTTGTTGTTTCGATAATGATTGGAAATACGAACAAGGGGTGGTGAGATCGCCCTTGTGGTGCTCCGTCAGAAAGATCCTACCTTCCATCCATAGCCCTAATTGGGGAACAGTGTTTTTTTTTATCAAGTTTCAATGTAATGAAAAAAATATATATTCAAATGAAATAATTTGAATTACCTGATTTCCGAATTTTTTCAGGACTTAAGATCTTCAACGAGACAGTCTTGAGAAGAAATTATGAAAATACATAAAAAATTGAAGTATGATTAAATTCCCTCAGAAAGTAACAGTGTAATATAGTACTTAACTCAAATTATTATTATTTCCATTAGACAGATATAAACGATTGATATATATATATATATATATTAGGTTTGGATATACAATCACACTCTTGCACTCTGTTAGTTTAGAGTCCATCATTATCTTCATCGCCATAACTACTCTTCACTCTTCTTCCAACCATCAGTCTAGTTCTTTTCATTTCCCTCTTTTCCTAATCAAAATCCGAATGTCTCATTTTATTCCGTTTCAATTAGACTAAACTTGACTTTTATTACCTCCTAATAAATTTCATAGTTATAAGAAGTTTCATCCTGGACAGTGGAGTATATCTTGAATGTAATTATGTATTTTCCACACTCATAAATCCTATATATATTCGTGTAAATAAGTTCCTTCAACCCTTCAATAGAACGACCTAAAACCCGGCACCTCCACCCATGTAACATCCATCGCAACTCGGTACGACTCAATCGCTTAGTCAACTAAATAAACAACTCCTTCTTTTGTTTTGATACGTCTCGCTGTTTCCTAACGCTCGGATAGACTGCGAAGAAAAACAAGTCGAATGTGAACCGTGTAAGATTGAGCGCCATCCCCCAGTCGCGTCTCGCATTGCACTTGTATCGGCGCGGCGTCCCGCCAGAATGCGCTGCTAGTGTGCATGTAGTCCGCTCGACACTTTTCTTTCGCATCACTTTTATATTATCAGAAACGCAGAATATTATCCAACTATGAAAGCTTGATCATAACAAATTAATTGCTCCTAGAATAATCATATAACGAGTATAAAAATGAACTAAACAGCATGCAGAATATTATTTAACTATAAAAAAACGATTATAACAAATTAATCAGTTTCAGAATGATCATATGAGGATTATAATAATAAAATTAACACTTATCAATTACCAGTTTTTTATGTTCGTGTGATATAAAAAGCTTTTTCTTGTTTTTCTCGGTTTTAGTGCGGTAGGTTATGGTTGATATGTGTGTACAGGTCGTGTGAGATCAACTCCGACCTCATGGAGCGTGGCAATAGAGGGGAAGGGTGAGGGGGGGGGGGGGGGGAAGAGAGCGACCCCTTTCTTTCTCTTTTATTTTCCTTTCGAATGCATCGTGTAGCAAGAAAAAAAATGTTCGAGGAATCCCCTTTGCTTTACTCCGTGCACTTTCCACCCTTGAAATGAAACCCGGAAGGAAAAAAACCCGAAGAAGCATCCCCTGACCTACAGCCCTCTTGCGTATACGTCCTTGACGGGGAGGGGGAGGGGGGGGAGGGGGTGAGATGACGTGATAGTACTCGTGTTTTCACTCGTGAACACATTGACAAATCGAGCCATCTCATTTGTTCCTCAAACTTTCATCCATATCGTAATGTTCAACAAGTTTCTATTCGACCAACTATTCTACTTTTCGGTTGAACATCGTCTTCTAATTTGTGTCTCGAGACTTATGTCATGGCCTTCCATGAACGCGATTTGCGTTTCGCAAGGCGGTGGAATTGAGTCGAGCTCAACAATCAGAAATCGCGTAACTTTCGTCACTGATTGGTCGTTTTATCATCAAGGTGGCTTAGAAAACCGCTTAGCAAATTCGCTATCCGAATAACGCAGGTATGGAAGCCCAGCATTATCAGAAGAACGTCTTGAAGTTGATTGAGTTGGAAACGGCACGGATCGGACTGATTACAAACGTCGGTTTCTACCGTGCCGTGCCAAATGCGCAAAAACCAAATATTGTTCGAACGGACAGAAAAATGTCCCGGGTAGTAACCGTTAGTTGCACGTGATGAAATGCGACCAATAGCGCTCAACTGCGGCGATTATATTTAGATGTATGAAGCTTCAAATTGTTGTGAAATTTGACACTTGGAAGTCAATAAAAATTGAAACTCCAATCAGCAATTGACGACTCACAATAGGCGTGGCTTCACCAGTCAGCCAGTCGGATCATATCATTTGTAGTCATTTCAAGATACCCTGATTGAATATTCAAATTTGACTATACAGTTCTAACAGCCCTGTTGATTGGACAGTATGATTCTGACGTCATGGGGGCAGAGACTGCGAGTCATCAATTAACTCACTTATTTTAAACTTTTCTACTTTTTATTCGAAGTACTCACAGCCTTCAAAATTCGATCTTTTCGGACGTATCATTCAAGCTGTGAGGCAACGGAGGTGGGATCGTTTCATTATATCGTCTGCTATTTATTGACTGATCCATCACAAAGATGCTGAAATATATAATTACAACTCAAGTCGGACGTGGATTTCAAAATGTTACAAATTGTAATTATTTATAGCTAACAGTACTCATTTTTATTTGTCATCTAATGATCACCACGTGGTGTCTTCTCGTGTAACTCGAGATTGTAAAAGTCTAGTTCTAAGTTTAGACTAATAAATAACCCGAGTGTTGATGGCGTCTCCCGGCAAAGATGTCTCGCTCATTTGACGGACAAGACGTACGAGTGTTAGTCAGCCAAAATGACGCGCCTCGACGCCAGAGATGGGCGTCGCGAGAGCGTCGTCGTGACCTGAACGCCACCTGCTCGCCTCTTCATCACGCACGTCGCCCAATCAACGTCGCGAACGCGTTAGCCGCATGCCACTCATGTGTCGAACTTGTCGCATGCGGCTGCGGCTAAAGATTTCAAATCGGCTCAGTTTGCGTTTACTCGTTGTTTGCACATACAGTTTATAGAGCAGCGCGTGGGAGTTGGTTTGTGCTGATTATAAGAGTCCTGGGAGTCGATCCAGCGATATATCTCATTTTTTGTGATAAGTTTTTAAACTTTAGGTGATATCAAAATTCTCACAGAACAAACACGAAAAAAAAACATGAACAAATATAGAAATATATATATATATATATATATATATATATATATATATATATATATATATGTATGTATATATATGTATATATATACATATATATATATATATATATATATATATATATATATATATACATATATATATATATATATATATATATATATATATATATATATATATATATATATATATATATATATATATATATATATACATATATACATATATATATATATATATATATATATATATATATATATATATATATATATATATATATATATATACATAGATAAATGAACATAGATAGAAACATATATGAAGAAACATATCTATTTCCGATACCAGTTCATGGATGGTATATAATTAAAAACAATTCATAGAACCATGTCTCATAGGAATATGGACATATACATGGGTGGATAGACGTAGATAGATGAGCATAGATAGAAATAGATACTTTCAATAATTCCGGGATGGTGAATAATTAGAAACAATTCGACTTATTTAGCATAATTGTCGAGCATTTACAGCTAAAAATGTTTCTCTTTCAGTTGTATAGGCTTGTCAATCATGTGGTACGTGTTAAACAAGTATGAGTTTCACCAAATTGAATTGGTATTGAAAATATATGTGTTTTTGTTGGACTAGAATTTTGATAATCTAATACCATTCAAAAAATTACCACTCAAATACTGATATTTTTGTAAATTAGCTCTAAACACTCTCATTTCAGATTTTCTGGTAATTGCTTTCATACTGTAAATATTATGAACAATCTCATAAACTATCGAATCAGATAGCAATTTCATACCTTCAGAATGATACGCGTTAGAAATATCTATCCTCCGATCCCAGTATTAGCTACACGTATTGAAATTATACAACAGGAGTTGGAATATCATCTAGTTCACCACTTTCGAAGAATCAATTGATTAAGTGATTAAATATACTGTGAGAATTTGGATATTTCTCACCGTTTCAAAGTTACCATCAAAAACCTATATTTCTTCAAAGTTGAATTCATTTGCTTTTATTCTTGTCTACATATAGCGTACGTGTGGATCGTGAAAAGAATTACACTTTTTTCCGAATAATTTGTTTCATTTTTATAAATAAGTCGGACAAAGGATTTAATTAAAATACGTCTATATACTTTATTTCGTTCAGACTTTCAAGTCTAAGCTGTAAACTATACCATCACTATACAGATAATATCTCTAGAACATAATTGTGTAGCAGAAGCATTCTTTATTGTCTCATAATAAAATAATTAAAACATATTATGAAAAAAATTGTATACAGTCTTTTATATAATTGGAGGATATTTATTTTCCTTTCAAATTGTTATTGACCGGTGATGGAGAAAAAAACGTATTATATATGAATTAGGCTTATTATTTACAGATAGTAAATCTGAAAAATCACTTTTTCCATCTTCTTTTCCATATAATAGCTATTACATATGGATTGAATTTTATTGCTACTAAACCATTTTATTAGTGTCTAGTAAGTGCTGAGATGTAACTATGGAGACGATACATCGTCGGTAAAGCAGTGCATGCTTTCAGCCGGCGAACTTTAACAGCTCCACTATGAGATGCTATTAGAAAAGAATTAGAAATCTGCAACTTAATAAAAAACAAGTCTACCATTTTACGACACGATAAGAAAGTGTTGCTATATACTTGAGACGGTTGTCTACTACCAACATAGCAAACACAAATATTACCGTTACGTGTGTAGAGAGATAGGGGTGGGCTACCAACTGAATATAATTAAATTGTATTTTTTCTTTAACAATAGTCGGGCTAGGGGGTGGTTAACACCGGAATTGAGCGCAAATTACTAGCGATACGTTCACTAACACCCCTTCACCATCTTTACTCACCTCTAGTTCTATTCTCTCCACTGAATTATTTTCCGAATTCTTTCATTTTCATACTCACTCTATTGTTATAATTTTAATATCGTAAGAAATGAATATATTATTTCACATACTAACTAAATTTATTTAGCACTTACTTTTTTCTCTTAATAGTCACAATATATTGAACTTTATTTCGGTACATCCACAGAAGCTACCGTAGGTGGTTCTGTGGGAACTGTGAAGACTTTATTTTGTTGTGTATATTATTTTGTATACATTTTTATTATTTTATTTTGTTAATTCTTTATAATACCAATAAGATGAACTTAAACTTGAAAAAAATAAAAATAATAATAATAATAACAATACAAATAGTTGACCCTAATAACCTGAATAATTGTGAAAATTTGGCTCATTGTAGAAAAGCTTGGTGAAGCCTGCAGTTTGCAACACATGCTATTAAGATTGTATTGTATTGTTTTTGATATAATTGCTAATCAAGCTGAATTTCAGTGTTTAATCACAGAAGTGAACAGTTACGATAAAACTGTTCATTTCGAAACGTTTTTCAAAAATGTAGTTGTGTTTTTTGTCGTGGATCTCGTCGTAAAAAAATCATACTGTCAATAATACAACTACTTGATTACTATATACAAGTAAGAAAAAAAAATTCTGTGTGTAGAATTAATTGCTATGAGATTAGACATATAGTTTTGTAATTGTCGCGTTATGAACAGCCACAACTCAGTTCTGATCAGTTTTTCAGAGATCAGTTATCAGAGATAGATCAGTTTTTCAGAGATCAGTTATCAGATATAGATCAGTTTTGTGCAGTGAGATCGCCATTCTGGTGCAAGTCCGAACGATCCTATCTTTTATCCATATATAGATCCAAATTGAGAACAAAGATTTCTTATCAAGTTTTGACGATGACAAAAAATGAAGAAAAAAAAATTAAAGTTCTACTATACAGTGACTCCTGTCTGTTTTTTTGATGGACAACTTTTCTCTCAAGTGAAAACAAGTATATCTGTGCTATTTTGAGGACCCAATATATTTTTTTTGTCGAGATTCACATTTTGAAATCCAACCACATCTCTCAAAACCGTCAAATGAACTTTTCCACAATCACCAAAGTTTTGGACGACCTTCTTCGTGAATATTACTATAGCCACGGGTGACCGAGCTCATTGTTCGTAGTATAAGTAATACGTTATTGAATCGCTGATAATTTCACGATTCTTGAAAAAAGATACAATGAAAATTGGCCTCATATTATTACCGTGTAAATTACATACCAGATATTGTTGAAAAAATCCTCATTTCTAATGACGGTTCACCGGTAATAGAAATTGTAAGACAAAAAAAAAATATACAAGTATATTAGATTGGTATTCGAGAGTTACCAATAGCAACGCCTATATAGACACCAAATTACACGTACACTCTATATTATACAACGATGACTCGATCTAGAATTACAAGTTAATAGCTATTATAGTTTCGATTTAATATCGTATCGGTAGTATTTATCTAGTTTGTCGTACCACATAATAAGTGGTTGATTTTCTTTTTATAGCTGAAGATTTTAGGTTCCGCTGTCTCACGATCGCCCTAATATCCGTTGTTAGACCTTTTGTCTTCGTCTCTCATTAAATAGCAGACATTATATTTAAACAGGTTAGTTTTAAAACTTGTCCCAACACTTAAGTACTCGGCAATTACCGGTACGTGGAAGAACCGTTTGTAATGAGCACTTTGTTGAGTCTCTTTTGGATTTTTAAATTAAACTGGGATTTTGTGACTGATCAAAATTACTGGAAATTGGGATGAAATTGGCATCATATACATATTCGAGGGTCGAATTGGGAATATTCTTATGTGATGGGGGTAATTTGAAGTGAAATAGGAATTATATATACAAGCAATGGGTGGGTTAAGGATTAAGAGGCCTCTACATGTTGCCTACCGGCTTGATTGCAGACGTTCGGGGCCCAAGTTGGCAACGGAAACCCAATCATCGTATTGACTTACAGTTTTCGGTTAGATGATCACTAGTATTCAATACGTGCTCGTGCGAAGAGCTTCAGTTCGTGGTATGTTTTCAACCCTTTCAAAATAATTGTCTAAAATTAACATGTTACTACCTGTTTTTGATTGTTTTTACGATTCTTTCAGAGTGATTTAATGGGAAATTATGATTTTTAGTGAACGTGGAGAAACAGATATAGACCAACTCATTGTTGTTTCATTGCGAAAAGAATTAGACTGATTGGTCCTACCGTTTACCCACCATGTGTTGGGAGCTAAATGCATGTATTGACGCTTTTTGTCCTGTTTTGTTCGTTCCCTGCAGGTTTTACTCATGGATTGTGATATGTAAAGTAGCCTCTTAACCCTGCGGGGAAAAATGTGAAACCATGAGTTTTTCAATAATACACTTACGAGTCTTGGCTTTTAGGGTAATTCAATTACACTGATCTGAAGTACAACTGTGTATGATACACAATACTCGAGTAACAAGATAGCATTTTAAGAATATTCTGTATACAATCGTATATTGAAATCAAAGGACAACACAACTCCGAAACCAGATTCAAACGAATAATGAAGATATAAAATTCCAGCTGATTTTAGAGAAAATTAGAGATGAAAATCTCAATTTCAGAAATTATAATTAATCTACTTGTCGTGATGTCTACGTAATGACTCATGGTGGCGAAGAAATCAATTACAACTTCTGAAATTGAGATTATAATCTCTAGATTTTTATTGAATTGGTGAAATAAATATCTTCATCATTCATTGGAACACAGTTCCATAGTTCACTAATTCACTAATTCACTAATTCAAGAGTTCACCTAGTTTCAATAATTATCTTCGGATAATCTATGAGGTATAGAAACACTAATCAAATCAAAGTAGAATATTTAAATATAGAAAAGCGTTCATTATGGAGGTGAACCAGAGGAGTTGACAACTCCTGAAATCTGATGTACGCTTGTCATAAAATCTTTCCGAAATTCCTTGAAATTTTCTCAAAATCCCTTGAAATCTTCTTGAAATCCCGTCAAATCCCGTGAAATCTAAAATCAGGTGTACATCGAATTTACTATATTTGTTTACCCCTTGAGTGTACCTAACCAAAATTCCATGTTTGTACAGATGATGTAAGTGACAATCATGGGGATGACATCCTCCCCCTCCCCTCCCCCCCCTCTCCCCCCCCCCCTCCTCTTTTATACCCTCATGTTCACGTTCGAAACTGTCGTAAATGATCAGTCGCCTAATAAAACGCGAGACGCTCTCTAAAGACACGCATGCATCTGAAACAATTGCCAGCGTCAGTAAATTCCTTGGCGCCCGGACAGTACCCGTGAGCCTATACACACTAGATGTTCAGCTTTTATCACTTTGAATATACCTCGATTTCGAATACAATAGCTTCCAGCCAGACAGTTAAATAGAATCGTATATTCGCTTATACGATAAATACTTCCAACATGCAGATTCATCTTGGATACGTCTTGCCCCCGAAAAGGTCGTGACCTTTACCTGTACAATCTTTTGTTCACTCGACGTACGATGGACCATTGTTGTACAATTGGCCAATACACAGTTGAATGTGTATAAACAGGCTGGATTTAATTACATGGCAAACAATTAAACACGGGTAAGAATTAACGAGGCGAGTGCTCGCTTGAACATATGTCTGTTCAATGTAATCCTCGTTAATTTATAGTCTCCGTGTTAATCAACGAGAAGCCAACATGAAAATCCATGTAAGGAGAAGTTTTTACATATAAAAATGTATAATAGTACATAATTCTGAATTATAAATCAGTAAGTTGAATACAGAAATGAAAAAAAAAACGACAAAAACATTCGTTTGAATGGTGTTGTTAGTATCTATTGCCCGTGCGACAGTTTCAGTTGTGTGTGTGTATACCTTTTTAACATCCTTATTTTAAAATAATTCTCGGGGGTGAATTTATTGCTCTTGTCATTCCAGCAACAGTACACAGTGTGTAACATTCATTATACAAGCAGAGCAACTCGTTTCCCTTCTTGCTTCTTCTCTTGCTTTTCTTTATTCTTCTCGTTCCTCTTTTGTCGTGGCGTGTCGAGGTAGCAAAGCAAAGCAACCAGATCTTACGTAAACCAGAAGTCTAGAAAGAAAAAAAAAACGAAAGAAAAAAAAAAAACAGATGCATATCGGTTTGCCATTCTACATATTATATACGAAGTAGCACTCTGCCACGTATATATATATATATATATATATGTGCACGTATCTGCACATCTACGCGCTGTATTGCTACTTACTGGCTGGATGGTCGTATCACGGGCCAGCCAAGACAGCCGAGAATGGGCATAAATATTGTCAACTTGCTGCTGGATACGAGAATGCTCGATGGTTCTAAATGGTGACAGTGTATGCAGATAAACGTGTCCTCTGGTTTCTTGAGATCACGACGCGCGAGAGTGAGAGAGAGAGAGTGAGAGAGAGAGAGAGATAGATAGAGAGAGAGAGAGAGAGAGAGAGAGAGAGAGAGAGAGAGAGAGAGAGAGAGATAGAGAGAGAGAGAGAGAGAGAGAGAGAGAGAGAGAGAGAGAGCGTGGGCTGCAGTCTGTCTGAAGAAGCAACGTGAGGACACAACAATGGTATTATAGGTTTCAAGTGTCAACACCTGGCGAAACCTGGTGTTTGATGGAAGAGGAAAACGCGCTAGTTGTACGTGCCATCTCGGAGTGGCAACGTTAAAATTTGCAATGTTGGTAGTGAATTGGAAAGCTCAGACATCAGTGATGCGAAATTTGATTATTAGTTATTTTCTGATGATGACCGAGCTCAAAATCACCCAAACTTGTTGATTCACTGCCACCTGGATATTTGTTGCATTTTCAATTTGAGGCAGTACCAAAGACCTTAATATCTAACTTCGTTAGATAATTCACTCCACTACGATACGTGCGCTAGCATCACCCTGTCGCCGCTTAGGAGGCTTAGTTTTAGATCTTCTAACGAAGCTAGATATACTAAGGTCTTTGCTATGAGTTATAAGAATGAAATTAAATGAATGAATAAGGAAGACTTATAATAATTTGAAAAAAGCAAGGTGTGTAGATACTAAGGTCTTTGGCAGTACATAATTATATTGGTACATCAAGGGGACTGAGGCAAACATTTGGATATGTTTCAACAATTCAAAATCACGGAAAGAAATTTATTGGAACCCCCAGTATTATATCAGTTCGAATAAAGTTTGAACCAAAGTTCGAAATATGAAAAGGTAGTCGAGTCAGGCGTGAGTTTGAGTCCCGCGTAAACCACTTATTGGCACCCCTAAATAACCCAGCCTGTACTGGGGTCGATAAGCAAACAAGAAACATCACAATCGTGCCAACTGATGAAGTGTCAGTTTGAAATGGGATAACATTTCTCGTCACTTTTAACCATGAACCAATCTAGTTTTCACTCGACAAATAAATATGTACAACCTATTATATTATACATGCCCGTTGTTTGGGAGTTAGGGGTGAGAGGGGGGAGGGAGGGGGGGGTTGAGGTTGTCAACGTTGCAAAAGAAGACGCGCGAGTTGATCCGAAGACAAGAATGTTCTGCGCATTCAATTGGATCGAGCCTGAGTCGCATGAAATTGTCGCCCATTGACAGCTGTCATCGCGTTGATGGGGGATTCATACTCCATAGTCACCCTTTAAAAAACTGGAGGAATTAAATGTCACCCAGGGATTAGATATGAATGTTTCACCTTCATCAAAATCTAATATTCTTTTTAAGGGTTATATAATAAAGCTTGTGTTAAACATGAAAAGAAAAGTCTATTTGATTCAAGTTTGATTCTATTTGAATTAGGAACGACTAAAGGGCCTAACCACGATCTGCTTTTAAAACTGTAACGTCTGAAATACACGGCGTGTTTAAAATGAGTGTGTGTGTGTGTATATGGTATGAGAAAATCTGTTCTGACAAAAGGTGTCTAAAGTTCACAGTTCTCGCTATTGTCGGATGAAATGCAGAATATAGGCCTTGTTATAGGAGAGTGGCAGGTTGTCATTCTAGTTCTGAAGTCACCGTGTATGTGTATGTGTGTGTTTGTGTGGAACAGCGAAGAAAATAACCCTTCTCTCTCTCGTATTATTCAACCCTTATAGAAATGAATTATTATTATCGTCATTATAATTATTATTATCGTCATTATAATTATTATTATCATTATTGTGAAAACTGGAATAAAATTAATTCAGTAATTGATATGCGTGACTATTTCTAAGTGGAGTTTATAAAACCATTTTTCAATATGTTTTCATTACATTTCACAATTTCAAAAAATTGACATGATACTGTTCGTATTCTTTTTATGTATAGAGTTGTCAATGTTGGGCTTCATTTTCATTTGATATTTTTCTTCCTGGGTGAAGTTTATGATTGGGAAGCAATTATTTCATAATGTGTCTGTTAAATTTCACAACAAAATAGAAAATATTGAACTATTATTACTTCTGCAAATAATTCTGAATTTAAAGAATCATTAATGATGAGCCATTTTCAGAAAATTATGAAAATGGTGAACCTATACACCTCTAGTGTGAAATTGTGAAAACTTTACAGATTCAAACTGCTAATCTTGGAATTATACACACTAGCATAAAAGAGACAACTGATGGTCACTTCCAAGATTTTACATTGTATTGTATAGCATACATCAGAGGAAATATTAAATGGATTTCGTGTACAAATAAAAATAATCAATCAATATCTTTTAAGCTTGATAAATAACCCTGAAAGGTGTTCCGATATACGTTAGCCTTTGTGCGTTTTCTCGCGCCATGCGGAAACGCCCTGTGCGGAAAACCATCGCTCGACCATTAACGCTGCTGGTCTCACTAGTTGATATTGTTGACGGACAATAGACGATCGTTTGTCATAGCCTCGCACAACTTCTGTCACTCTCTCGCAATTATGCCAACTTGCTAACGCTAACTATTCGACTATTTCGTACAGGCCGGTAGCCAATGTGCGAGGGCACGACCTCTAGCGGCTTTCCTGTCATTCTTCTTCACTCTCGAGCCCACTTTCAAGATAGATTCAATTGAAATGTCGAAGTGAAAAATCGTTTTCAGTAAAAAAAATTATTTATAGTCACGTATAATATATGAAGTACAGTATAGTTGTATATTATAGAATAAGGAAAGTATGTGTAGCCAATCAGAGGTGGAAGTTCCTTAGGGAATAAAGGGAAGGGGAAAGGGGATTACATCGAGAAAGTGTTGACTTGAAATGCAAGAAACCATCCCCTCTCCCCCTGTCTACCCTATCATTCAACCAACTTGAATTCAAATATTTTACTCACTTTTCTTTCGAATATATATATAAAACTATTCTCATATATCCTGAAAACCATTCGATTTTATTCTACACCAACTGTTTTTCTCTCGATATAACAAAGGAATCCTACATTATACAATCAATTAACAACATCTCCTGCCAATATATCGGAAGACAAATTTCCATTAGTCTTTCGCCAAACCATAAACATAACCATCAATCAACTCACACACACCGATATCCTTCCTGATTGGCTATTCTACCCGCTACAAAACTTCTGATTGGACAGTTCACATCTTCGAATCATCATCGTTCCATCTCTCTCTCTCTCACACACGTCTATTGAACATTCATTCTTATTTCTATCTATCACTGTGGCATCATTAGAGTGATGAGTGGAGGGAAAATGACTCCCCGGAGGTTCCTTAGAGGGGTTCTTCTAAATGAGATGTCGAATAGGTCATCGCTGGATGATGTGACGAGTCAATCTTTTCAGACAACCTACATCACATTTTCTACTCTCAATACCGGCTGAATGGACCTCATACTGTGACTGCATTTACCGACTCATCCAATACCTGCCTGCCTACGTTTATAATATTATATCAGATGGATAGATATTCTGAATAGCCGGAAGGTTTCCTACAGACTTTGATGGACTATCAAATAGCAACTTATCGAATATATATATATATATATATATATATATATATATATATATATATATATATATATATATATATATATATATATATATATATATATATATATATATACATATCCGTATACACCGCCCTATCTTTTGATCAGTAATTAAATCTTTCTCAAGAAGTATGTGCTAAAGTTTCAGTCTCATGATCAAAGGGAACTGAAAACGGAAATGCACACATTTTGTAGTCATCTCTTGTAGAGTGTGTATATAGAATAAATACTCGACTGATCGACTTTTATGCAGTGTACTCGATGGTTTTAATTATAACGTGCATTTACCAGGCACATTATGGTGTGGTTGAATGTGAGAGTTTTGTAAACCAATGCACTCGAGTGGGGTATTTTATATATCACTTGAAGAGTTGATATTGCGATATATCGTTTGATCGCTTCAGATGAGGATGATATTCGTTTATTTTGTCTGTATTTTTATTTTGTTTTTCGGATTGGTGATGGAGTGTATGAAATACCATGGGGAAAAATACAAAAAACTCATTTATAGGTATAGAAAATTTTTGTGTATCGTGCTATCCCTGTGTATATATCATAGTAGTACACTTTCACTTCGTAATTGGTCTCAAAGATGGAAGTAATTTTTCTATTGTTATTTCGAAAAATAGAATCGAGTCTTTGTTCCTCAATTATTGTCAAGATTGACTAGGTAGGATCACCACCCTAGATCAAATTACACAATATGATTAGCAAATCATTCTCGAACTGTTGTCAATTAACTAATTGCATCAAGCGATTTATTCCGGGATGTTAACAACTCCTGGAATCTGGTGTACACCTGTCATAAAATCGTCCTGAAATCCATTGAAATCTTCTTGAAATCCCGTGAAATCTGAAATCAGGTGTACACCAAGTTTACTAGTCGTTTACCCATCGGTTAATCAATTTTATTGTGAAGAAAATTGATCTTTGTTTACCTTTTCGATACTCATCTTCTCATTCTTCGATTATTCTTCGTCCTTCATCCTTCTAAATCTCAACCTATTCTACATTCATCATCAAATTCAATATGAAGTACTGAGTATACGAGCAACAACGTTCGTTTTACCTCCACATCCTCACAGCTAGTGTGCCTCACACCCACACATTGTGCCTTTACAAGAGGCCGTCAAAAGATGTCATGTCGATGATTTCCACGTAGAAACCTAAATAAATATTACTTCTTCAGTTTTGACTGTCAATATTGGTTGCATTGTCAACCTTACCCACGCGATAACAAAAACAACGGCAGACAATCATATTTATCTTTTAGTACAAACTTTTTTTTTTACTTCACTTGGCAATCGGATGCTAAAGTTGATTTTGAACTTGTCGTGTGTATGGGGGAAGAAAGCGATCGTGACCTGACAGCTAGGGGTTAACAACTACTGGAATCTTGCGTGCAATTGCCTTGAAATCTCTTGGAAGCTCTTTGAAATCCAGAGAATCACTCTGAAATCGCTTGAAAGGTCTTTGATATCCGCGGGAATTCCCTTGAAATCTTCATAAATCTTGAAATGAAGTGTACACCAAATGTACGAATTGTAACTCACCCGACTAACCATCCCACACTTCAACGACCGAGTGAAACCACAAAAAACCTCAGCAAGAATGGCTACCGACGGGAATCGAATACAAACCTTTTGAATAGCATTTCAGTTGAATGGTATAACCACTCTACTCTCTGCACACCTTTACCCCCTTCGCCTTTCTGATAACACTCAAATTAGTATATATTTCCGGACGCCAGAGTTCGCGACAAGTAGACTTACGATGGCCAATCACAATTCAACACGGTTGTCATACCCTCCGGTGGTTGGAAATGCAACTACATGGTGAGGAGTGTACAGTGTAGAAGAAAGAGTGGAACCAGTTATATTTCAACATTGCTCAACAAATCTTGAGTGTATCTTCATTAAATGATATCATGTTTATGATATCATATGTTTGAAATGAGCTTATCAGAATTTCAAATCATCATAAAAGTGCTTATCTTGAAAATATATTTACAAAACATTTATTATAATTTACGTAGTAATATTTCCAGCTTGTATATGTTGATTAATTTGTTAGTTAAACCCTTGCAGTAGTTGTGTGTGTGTGTGTGTATTTGCTTAGCCGCACCGCGAGTAATGAACCTCTAATGGAGTGTACACATTTCATAGTCGAGTAATATGTACTTAGTGTTCGGATCGAAGCGGCGGCAGTTTGGTGCGTTTTGTCTTTGATCTGCGCTCTTCTACGTCAAGATGCAGGCGTTATGCTCTCGGAGGGGGGGGGGGGCGGGGGGTGGAGGGGGGAGGATGTTTATTTGAGTGACAAGAACTTCACTTACACTTATTACTGACTTGAAACGGATAACTCTTGAAACTATCCATACTAAAGTTACAAAACTATTTAAAATAGTTTACTCAATAGTGCTCGTTCATTTATTTGCTATAATTCATCTGTTTGAATGAAATACATTTCAAATTAAAACTATGTTGTTGATACAATAAAATTGAACGTATATACTGATTTGTTGAAATAAAGTGCTTTTCATTTTTTTCCAATTATCATAAAATTGGATTGTTGGTAGAAATTAACAATATCAAAACGTACTTTGACGGAACTATACAGCAAGTGGGATGTTAAGGTTTGTTGTATCTAGGTAGTCAACTGTGAAAGTGAAATAATTGATCTTTTCAACGTCGTAAGTGGTAATCCTTTTATCAATTGTATTTGAAAACACAACAAAAAGAAACGGTGAAAATTAATGTCTTGAGAAGAGCTTACTGATACATTAAGTGATAGATACTGAATTAAAAACTAATTGAAATAGGGACAGAACAAGAAACAGAAGAAAACATTTTTATATTTCCAGCCACAATTTGAAAAGAATGTCACTTTTGATAATATAACGATCATATATGTACATTTCTTTCACCACTAAGAAGAAAGCAGCACACATTGTGAGATGAATGAGATATTCGTAAAAGCTATTCACACATCTATTTATTTGAGACATTCTCGAGAACTCTATACACACCTTGATGGAAACTGTCAAGTCTGTGTGGCCGTGAATCACCGTGTACAAGATACTGAATGAAGAAAAAAGACTTCTACCAGGAATCTAACGAGAAGAATCCGTCGAATTTCATATATTCATGAATTCATTAATATTCATTAATAAAGAATATTAGATAATAATAAGAATATTAATAAAGAATTCATTAATTAAATTCATGTATATTTCTATATTATTTTATTGGATGATTATTCACTTAAACACGGCTAGTCCGATCTCAGTTCGCAGTAAATTGGATCATATTTGTATTCATGCTCACTAGAATATTTCTTTGAAGATTATTCTTTGGAATTTTTTCCACCCAGCCTATAATAATCCCATGAGATTTTTCCAAAACTTCGAGATGGTTCATTTCGAAAGTGCTCGAACCGACTTGGCCCCAAAACCAAAGGGTTAACAATTCGTGCATTTTGATATACACCTGATTCCCAGATTTCAGAAGATTCCAAAGGATTTCAAATTACTTTCAAGATATTTCAGAAAGATTTCGATAGATTTCACTGCAATTGTACACCAGATTCCAGATTCCCGTCGCTCAAAACTATATATACAGCTCCAAGGGCCAATATTACCAACATAGGAATAACACTAACAGGCAGTTTAAAGTTGTTATCACCATGGTAACCCATGTTATTTTTTTTAACTAACTCTCAGATAAAGGCTAACTAAACTTGGTATTACCGGCCCCAAGTCGAATAATTCTCCATATTCTCAATATAGTTTACCATCCAATCGTTCTTCGCGCCATCATTCTCTTTGACAGCACACATATCTCGGTAAAACACATTTGATGTGTTCCAAATACAAGTTGTAAACTCGAGTCTTTACCGACCGTACACCATCGACAAGCAAGCAAGAGCATTCCGTCAAACTGTGCAAAGTCATCCCATTACTTAGATCCGAGGGCGAGGAATACCCTCTTGAATCAAGTGCGCGATCAACCATCACTCATACGCCATGAGGACTACGTGAATAGGCCGAACGTATTGACAGTGAGAGCTAAGGCATCACTGAAGGCCGAAATATCAAATGTTATTCTAAAGACTTTCGTCGGGTTGGCGAGTCAATAAGATCACATTGTCTGTGAAGATGGACTGAATGTTGAGGCGTTTCTAGTATCTATAGGGCAGAAAGTTCTCGCCAGGGGAATTTTACAGGTATGAACATTGACAGTTCAAGATAGAAAATCAGCAGATACATGACAATACACTAATGACTCTTATTCCATAAAAACAAAGGCGAGGGGTTGAAAATTCGTGATATCTGGTGTACACTTGTCATGAAATCTTTCTGAAATCTCTTGAGATCTTATTGAAATCTCGTGAAATCTTCTTGAAATCTATTGAAATCTGAAATCAGGTGTACACCAATTTTACTAGTTGTTTACCCCTAGACAAAGGTGGAAAGATTATCTGTATGTAATAGTAACATTCGATATTTATGTCATCAATTTTTACCTCATCGCGAACCGTTACATAAAAGTAACACGTAATCTAATGCGAAAGTTCATTATGGATCGACATTATCTGAGAAAATAGTTTTCTGTATGATATGGAGCAGTTTCAATACAATATAATCAAACAGAAACTCACTGTGATTGGTTTATAATGCGTCTTTATCACACGCCAATGATGTCTATATAAGATCCATTGGCGTCGATTAATGATGCATGAGATAAAGTAAGAAGATGATTCCGAATATTATTTAATTTAATGTTGTTGATCATACTGACTAATTGAGACTATCAGTAAGGCAGATTATGACTTCTTATTTCTATCGTTTATAAAATGTATTCACCTGTTATTATATTCCATGTATTTCTACTAAATGTAGAACAGCTTCTATACTGCATATATCCATCAATATGCTCCTTTACTGTATTGTATTTTATCTTCTTCATATAATTATGCTGATCTATCCTATATTACTTGTAATGAAATTGAGACCAATAAATAATAACCAACAGTGCAAGGAATCGATCATAACATTCCAGTCTGCACTTGAATCTTCCATAAAAACCAAAGCAACTGGATTAGGTAGGGAATCAAACCCTGGTCTTCTGAATGACGGTTCATACGCCATGAATAAATCAAATTAAAAGTGTAAAGTATTAATCTTTATATCGAAAGTGAGTCGATGTGTTTGATCTGAAAGCCAGTTCGGCTTTCATACGTTGGTCACATTAGTATTAATGATATGATGAATTGAGTTGATGGGCCGTAAGGTAATCTCACCAATCACCCGTCACACCTTCTGAAGGTTCCTCTCTTCTCGCAACTTATTCAGCTGTCACTCTTCATGCCACTCCATCTCTCCTGTCTCGTCATCATTCTTCATCTTTCTTTTGTTTCCACTCATTCTTTTTACTTATCCCTTTTCGATTGTTTGACGCCCTTCTTTCCTTGTCAGCGTTCTCTCTTGTCTCTCTCGTGTATACCGATCTGATTATCACGGCCCCGTTGAGGGAGATTTAGAACTGAACAGAAGAGTCATTGTTGAAATGATAATTAGCCCGTGAGATTTAGTATTCGGTTTTTCAGCTGGAGCATCCTGATGCTTCGTTGTTGAGCTATAAAGTTTTAACATTTTCAAACACAACGAAATAAATATTTGATTATCAATTGACCATTATAGATGGGCGTGACTTATACGAAGCAGGAAAAATTTTAGATACCTTGATTGGTTATTTCCCTATATCCCCTGCTCCACTGTCCACTTGATTGGTTTTTATATTTTGTGACATCACGAGGGCGGACGATCTACAATGGCCAATTGTTTCAAGATATGAAAATAGGTCGAGACCAGCGTGAAGTATAAAGTTCAACTTTCAGTAAAATGGTATCTGTTCATTATTTATTATGGAAACAATAATAATGATAATCGATAATAATAAATAATAATTCAGCATTTGATGAATTTGTTATTCGAACTGTAATCATCGTCACAAAACTAAATTAATGAATACATATCTTGTAATATAAATGCCAGTGAATAAAAACGTGCGTGGTTAATCAGTGTTCGAATGGCGTACAAAGTACAGTAATCAGGAATCGAACCCGGGCACATATTACGGTATTCCTCAGTGGTATACCATTTCATCTCGCAGATATACCCCCAGGCATAGTTAATTCGATTAAGACTGCCTAGCCCACGTCTCGCCGCAAGCTTCTCCCTCACCGGTAGGTTGCGCGGCGATCAGATTTGAGGGGATGTTTAGGTATGCGAGACGCTAACCCTGATTATCACCTCTGCGAGTTGGGCCGACCGACGACGGACGAAGAGGGTAGTGAGAGGGACAGGGAGGAAACTATCTCATTCCCTCATTGATAGCTGACCAGTAGTCCATATAGTAGTCCTCAGTCGTCCAATTTGATGATGCAGCATCGTGCGGTTGCTTTACTTACTTTATATCGCGATACAGATGGGTCTTGGTGGGTAAGAGCGGGGGTTGGGTGAAGGGGGGGGGGGGTGTTATTTTCTCATCTCTGGATGCTGTATAGCCGCATGAGAGTGTATCCAGCTAATCGGAAGGCAAGCCAAGCAGTCAGCACTTCTACACGGCTAATGAAGTTTCAGACGATGGCCACACAAAGACGAAATGAGTCCGCGAGGTGGATTCCAAAAACACACCGCACAATGATCTCCCTTTCCTCTTTTTTCCCATCTCTCTTTCGCTCGTGTACAGTCTTGTAGGTCTGTCTCTTGTTTGATTCCCTCGAGGGTCGGCGAGTTTGATGAGGGCGGAGTGTTGGCCGGAAATTAAGAGAGCTAGCGAGTGTGTGTGTGTGTGTGTGCGGCTTGGAATGAGCGGTGCTACGAAGGCGGGCGTGATGGACATAATGATGAGAGTTGTCGATCAATCTGACAGCGAGTTGATCTTGGAAGCGTTGTGATTAGCTGCGTGAAGCGTTTTACTGCGTGGTGAGACGCATGTGGTTACTGCCCTACTGCGTTAGTGTTGGTGAAAATATTGATCATTGCTGACTGACTTCATGAGTCAATAGAATCAGACTAACTAATTTTCTGAGAGATAATTGACGAATAATGTTTAGTATTTAATAGTTGATAGTGGAAGCTGATGATTGAACATAGAGTTTGGTGTATCGATATTCTATGTATAAATGAGCTGGTGGATGAATTAGCGAGTTATAGTTGTCTATAGCGATGATTATTCAAAATGATTCCTGAGGATTTTCATGACAATATATTGAATACATTTCTGGTATTTTTTTTTTATGAAGCTTCTGAAAATATTAGTATAGCTGACCTAGCTCCCGTGAGAAACCATCTGCCTCTATACACTCTCTAAATATGACGAAACTAATTTTTCTTCATCAACGATTTTTCTCATAAAACGTGAAGAATCCTGAAATCATTGCCAATTGAAACATTAATTTCAAAGAAACGTCCAAGAAACATATAATTACAGACAGTGAGGTTTGATTGGGGTGTTTAGGAAAGGGAACTACAGGTTGTGTAATACGCAATCATCGCATTAATTGGTGAATCAGACAAATATTGGCTCAGCTGATTCCGAAGAGAGATTTGTCCGACAATTGACGAAGGGTTTAGCGAGGGAGCAATGTCGAGGTAATCACGGTCAGACGGAGATAGCTGCGTGCCTAACTGAAGAGTGAGCGAGAGAGAGAACGAGAATCGGTTGACTGACAAATCGCCGATGTACTTAAACTACATGTGTACGTGGAAGGGTTGAACTGGGGGGAGGGTCAGCTTAATTATTTAGTGTAACGTCGTTTGCCTGACAAGTCATTTGGGCAGACTGCATTCAGCAAATCAGTGGCAATGCTGTCACGAATATCAGGCGCCATTTAATTTAACCACTTCTGTTTACGGTTTGTTTCAACCGTAATTAAATTATTCTTTTTTATGTTTCTGATTTAATATACATCGTTTCAGTTGGCATTGTCAACTTGAACGCTTCTCTTTTATTCAGAAATGTCCCTCTTTTAATGACCTTATAATATTGTACCATCGGAGTATATACTTCATACGCATTTACACGATGTTAAGGGGGTTGTAAAAGTGCTTATAAAAATAGGGAAATCCATCTCTACCATTTTTTTATCGGTTCACAAACTAGTTTAGTGACTGAAAAAGTATATCAACTCCAAGATTATTTCATTCTTTTCAATTAATATGAGATTAAATTTTTGTGAATTTAATCAGTTTTGAGGCTGTTGAGTCAGTTACATCAGAGAGAGCGAGAGAGAGAGAGAGAGAGAATCACATCCTTGATATTCATCAATGAACTATCTGGAAGCTGATGGGATCCACAGGTATAGAATGCCATATTGATTAAAGAGCGTTCGATCATTTTGGAAATGATATACTCTTTTTCAATGACACTTGTTCGTGAACATAGAAAATGAATATGAAAATGAATGTATATATTTGTATAAAACCAAATCAGCTAAAAAGTGAACGAGGACAATCAAAATATTTAATTACAATCAATCAGAATCAATAAGAATTAATAGCAAGAATAATTTTAGAATTGGAATTAATTAATCAAAATGCATATATCTATTTCTGGTGTTAACCTTTTCAAAGCTAATAAGTGTGTCATTCAGGTTGGTGTTCACGGTCTTCTATATATCTATAAAATCTCATTGGACTGTTATCTGATAGCGCAGGTTCTGGAGGGGGGGAGGGAGGGAGGGGGAGGGGGAGGGGGTATCGCAATATCATTCTACCCACGTTCTGATGATGGTTGGAATAATTTGCAGCAAGTGTTCGATGTGCAGGGTTCGGCCGGAGAAACTGCTGGCTGACTGCTCGTCTGGTTGCTACAGGACTAGAACTGAGGATGGCATACGACATGCATTTAGCGATCCAACAAGTCGATGTCAGTCACAGGTCACAGGTCACAGGTCACAGGTCATGGAGTTGGAATAATTCTGGGATATTTGTACATTTCTTTGATCTGTGTTGAAGTAGGACGACGTTATTTGATGATGGTCAACTGAGATATATTGAAAGTGGCGAATAAAGAAGTGATGGAAAAAAGAGATGGAAGTTTTTTTAACCTATAGTGGGAAGGTACCGTCCCTGGGAATCAGGATATATACAGCTTGAATGAAAATTAAAAGTCATTTTTCTACATGGCTGAACCTTGTGTTTTGTATAGGATTTAACAAGTATCAGACTAATTGTAAGCGGGATTCTCATTTTGGTCCAAGCTCTAATCATGTCTTGGCGAGAACCGAACTCCGGTCGCCTGAATGACGGTTCATCGCTCTGGCGACTGATCCATCCTTGTCATTGGTTTATTTGATATAGAAGATGAAAATGCGTTTCTCGAATAAGTAGCACTGTTTGTGTGATAAAAATGAACCGTCTACGGCTTGCAAATGTATTTTGCAACAAATTATTGATCTGTTAGAGAAGGCGTTGGCAGAAAACAATCCTTGGTTTGGATTTACGAGACGAGTTCAGTATTTATATATATTCGAATGAATAGTTTTCAAACCATAAAACATTGTCTCAACAATATGAAAATAATAGGCCTATATATATAAATATAAATATGAAAAATTAGAATTCGAATCATCAAAAAACAGTTTGATTTGAATGTTGATATTTAACATAGAAAGAAGCTGAATTATATCATGAAATAATGTTTTAGTTTTTTCACCTCTCTCTCTCTCTCTCTCTCTACAGTGCTATAAAATGCTAATGTACGACTAAAGGCGTACTGAATCCACTTGACTAGTCACATATATTTATTTATATATATATATATATATATATATATATATATATATATATATATATATATATATATCTATCTATCTACAAACACAGGTTCCATATAATATACTAAGTTGTTTTCAACATCGCAACATTGTGTGATTACCTGTCAAGCATCGCCATACCAGGCTGTAAGCTGTTGTACATAGGCTGGGGTCAGAGTAGATCCAGTTGTACCAACCTGAACACATCGAGATCCACGCCCACACGCTTGATTAGATGCGAGATTAGACTGGGTGTTGGGGTAGGTTGTGATGGTCGTGTTGCAATCTTGGAAAGTGTTCAACTTTCGGTAATGCTCTGATTAGTTTTATGAGAAGTGATCATATCTTGGAAGTGGATTTAATGACCTAAACTGCTGCAACACTTTATTCAGCCTGTTGAATGTAAATTGTAAATTCATATATCAGAGTTATTAAAAATGGTTTTATTTGAAGTATTTTCAGTAATAAGGCTTCGTTCATTCAGAAACATCATATTTCGAGACCTAATAGTCACTCATTCAATTAATTTGAAACATATCATGTGGATGAATATCAATACAATTCAATTTTCAATTCATTTTATTCTTGCTTCTTAATACATACCTAATAGATGCAACACAAATGAATAAAAGATGATAATGATAGTATATAGTATAGTGAAGAATCGATATTATCATTTTGAACAATGAAAGAAATATTATCAGGTGTATGGAAATATATGTATCATTCATACAAATTTTGCAATTATTTCAAATATTCCAAATAGAATTCTAAATTTGAGTGTAGTTTGAACATTTCAATATATTGGATATAGTTGTGTATAATGGTTTGAATATCTTATAGTCGGTTCATATTAGTTCCAATACAACTCATTCATATATATATTCATTATTTGTATCGGGTTCAACGATGCACTGTAATGATAAGTAGATCTATGATGAGATGAAGGTTTGTTGGGTATTGAGAAAAATAGTGGGAAGGAAGCTATCATGGCCTGTATTTTAGGAACCATGCTGGAATTAGTCTGGATCATATAGAGAGGGAAACCATCTAAAATCCATTTCTTTCGTAGCTTCATCTACATACTCATATTATAGAAGAGAGAATTAGTCAGATTTCAGGAATTGTATATATTGCATTGGAATATATAGAGAGATGTTTATTAAAACACTGCCGTCAAAACGGTTGCCACACGGATACAGAATAACAAAATTTTTAAAAACAGCGCATCATTTTTTTTAAATAAGATAATTGAATGTAAAAAAATATAATAGAGACATTATTTTAAAAAACTTTCTCGTGATGAAAAAATTGAGTATCAAGAGTTATATATATAAAAAAAAAATGAATTGAGGAAAAAAAATGTAATGGAAATAAGGGTGAGTTGGTAAAACAAAAGAACAAAGGCGAATATGAATTAGCATTAAAGTAAGAATAGAAAATCACATATGATGTTGGCCTTATAAATGATTTCTTAAAATGACAAATTGATCCTCTCAAAGCCAATAAACGTATATGCTCCATTACATCTTTTCCAATTGAAAATTCTTCACAAAAGTTTACAGAATATTGTTAAATACCTCAGTTTTTTCATAAGACTGTCAACTTTAGCAAGTTTCAATTCAGAAATGATCTCAAAATTATACCGTTTCAATTGAAAATTTTATTTTTTGAGATCAATTTTATCGATACATATGGTGAGTACACCAAATGTCAGTCTCTATCAGATCGACGTTTTAGCACCCGTTGTACTCCATCTCTTGAACCTCACACTCATTATAATAGTCCATAAATGTTTCATGTTAATTGCAATTCACAATCCCATTCTCCATTCTTTCCTCCTCGTCTCGGACATCTTCCATCTCCGTCTCTCCGACCAGTCTCCACAATCTCCTCTCTCCGTCTCACCCGCTCTAGATTGCCGCTCATCCAATCTTATCACCCTCGGAACAAGACCATGTATTGTCTGGAATGCGACTTCCCAAACCGCCATTGCTCTTTATTACCCACAGCCTTCTAAAACTAGCGCGAGATGTCATTAGCGACGTGGAATCTCGCTGCTCTCATCAACCGGCTCATTTCATTGGACGGATAGCGACGATATCAAACCGCCAATAATAGGCAAGCTATAGATAATAATGACCCGTTATGTCTTCGCTCGGAACTTTAACTGACAAGTGATAACCGTTCGCACAAACTATATGACACGACGTTCAAATGTCATTCCGTCCTTTATTATCACATATACTTATTTATAATTGTAAGTTCGAATTGGCATTGTGTGGTTTATGTATTCACTGAAAATTCCTGACACGTTTGAAATTACTTATATGATGATCAATTCGATGGAGTTCATTTCTGGTGATTTCTTTTGAATACTTTCAGATAACTATTGGATTTCCGACTGTATAAAAGATTCTTCATATAGTAGTAGTGCTTTCTTCTGAATGCATATTATACAACGGAGTGCAAGTTTGCAGTATTGCATATCATTTATCACTATATTTGATATCGCTTCCCGGTATCATATCATCTCAGTATTGCCCTGTGAGAGGCAAATTGGTACAAGTATCTTTCATTGATAGAGTCATAAACACCCTGTGATTACACATATCCACTAATCTCTGCAAAGCATCGTATATGCACACTTGCACGCAATGGTGCACCGATGATTCCAGTTCTACCACTACAACTATATTTCAATATTTCTCAGGGAATAACCGATCACTTGCAAACATGCGTATAACAACAGTGAAAAGATAAAATGATAAACGGATATTTTTCCGTATGATTGTTTGATACGTTTCGTACATTGCGGTATTTAATTTCCTTTCGAAGACCAAAGTTATAGTTCGAAAGATGAAAGTAGGCTACTTTACATCTCACAGCCCATGAGTAAAACCCGGTAAAACCTGCAGGGAACGAACAAAACAGGACAAAAAGCGTCCATACAGGCCGTACTAGCTCCCAACACATGGTGGGTAAACGGTTGGACCAATCAGTGTGATTATTTTTGCAATGAAACAACAATGAGTATATCTGTGCCTCTACGTTCCCTGAAAATCATATTTTTCCATTAAATTACTCTGAAAGAATCGTAAAAACAATCAAAAACAGGTAGAAACATGTTGATTTTTGACAATTATTTTGAAAGGGTTGAAAACGTACCACGAACCAAAGCTCTTCGTACGAGCACGTATTGATTACTAGTGATCATCTAACCGAATTTAGTAATGTAATACGATGATTGGGTTTCCGTTGCTAACTTGGGCCCC
>OZ023332.1:42285300-42340300 GCA_964007535.1 Brachyptera risi
ACAATAATAGATAAAGAGGGAGGAGCCAGAACCGGTTTACATGACATTCTCACAGAAAAACGTGTCACAAGTGAAGACATAAGAAATGCATCTTCTTCTACTCTTTTTCATTCGTATAAATCGATACTTTTACGTATTCTTATTTTGAAATTTTCAATTTCTTTTTTCACATACGTATGGTATTCGTCTATAGATAATACTGATGGTGGTCTAAACTTATGCAAAGAGTCCTTAAATACAATGCTCTACGGAGAGAATGGGGCGTGGACATATTATAATATATATGACTGTCCAAACCATTGAACAATGGCTACATAAATAAACGTAATTGGTTGCAGCAATGTAGTTGCTATAGTTGCATGAAAGTCTGAAGTTTGAATTGTGGAAGAAAGGCAAATCATTGGTTGGTTGAATAGGAAAGGGTTAGTCTCTTTTCCGGAACCACTCCTACTCACAACAATTGGATTGAAGAAAGCAAATGGGAAATTGTTATTATTTTGTTTTATTTTTGTTTCACTGTTTTCTCAATCGTTGTTTGGTTTTTCATCCGTATCCAAACGAGCTAGCTATCTCGTCGTGTTGAGAATATGTTGACGGTATCAATAGATCCCCGGCATATAAGATCGTGGAAGAGTTGAATGAAAGCTGAGGAAAGGAATCAGACAGTTTTCCTGAGACAAAGGACTCGGCGACGTGGAAACTCTTCCATCTCTTCAATATAGTTTTCAATCTTATTATTCTTCGTCTTCTTGCGATGTGCCTCACGTATTGAAGTCTCTTTTCAATCTGCCCGCACCTTTCCCACCGTGCTGCGCCGGGACCGGGGAAAAGTTCGACAACGACGCGACAACGGGTGGAAAAGTTGCATCGTCACACACACATACACATATACACAGAGAGAGAGAGAGAGAGAGAAAAGCCGTTTAACAAAACTTCTGTTCACTTAGAAGCTATCGGTAAATGGAATCGCAGGAGGCTTTCGCCCACTTGACGTGTTTCAAACAATGTTGTAATCAAATGTTTTCAGAGAGAAAATTCGCCCGATTTTCTCTTCGTTCATTTTCTTCTTCTCTCTCTCTCTCTCTCTTTCTCTTTCTCTTTCTCTCGTCTCTTGTACGAAACTCTATTTATTCTAATTTATCACTTTTCGTCATCGTGCGCTATTCAAAACAATGCGATCCTTTCTCAACTTTTCGCTATCTTGATTTGATAACTTCATTCGCTTCTACACAAGAAGTTTCCTTTACAAAACTTCGTTAATGAAGTTTTGATGTTGATTGACAAGATGGAGTCGCTGAAAAGAAGAGGCAACTCGAACTGGCAGAGATCGAGCTATTGAAATCTATTGAATTACTAAAGCGGACCCAGTCTGGTTCGTCATCGATTCCACAATGTACAGTTTAGATATATTTGTGACGAATATGATGATTAGATGAGAAATAATCGGATGAGCGTGATTTGAAACTCCAAATCGGGTAATTAACACATTTCTTATTTGTTCTTCGTGTTCTTTTTCTGTTCGCTTCACTGGTTACAAAGAAAACCCTACCTACACGGAATCCCTTCTACTTACTGAACTATACTTTTACCTCAGATCGATACAGATTTTCGTGAATTTCGGTAATTTAAATTGTGGAAAATTGATTATTATAATTTTGAAAAATTGATTATTGAAATTTCGGAGAATTGATTATTGAAATCTCGGAAATATTCGTGAGAATAGCATATATAGTGAATGCAAAAAACAAATATATTCTCACGGAGAGGGAAAAAATTCAATTGTATTTATTAATGACAACGAGGGTAATATTTTACGATTCTCATTAGAATGTAGGGTTTGTTGTTTCGAAACCAAGATGTGTGGATTTCGATGATATTCCATATATAAATATCTCGCTCATCTTGCGATGAAATATTATTTCTCCCGTGTATAAAAAGTGATAATCATGTGGTATGAAAACAGAATCAGTTGGACGATTTGATCGAAATCCGGGATCTGCGGTTAGCAAATGTTTGCGCCTGCGGCCACCGATTCCGGTTTCCATGACGACTCACGGATTGCTCGTAAATACTCAGTTTAACGTCGCACTTTTGACTTTTCCTCACCGGTTGACATGATATCACAGACTTGCCAAGGTCAAACGTCAATCGCCGAGAAAGATTTACGTATTTTTATCATCACGAACTTTTCGGATAAAAACGTCTCTCCACTTTGATTTAAGACCAACCTTTAATCACAATTCACAATCAATCACTGTTATAGGTTGTGGCCTTCGTTGTTATGGGAAACGACGATATATTCCACCTTATAGGTGAGGATCTAGCTCACCGATCTAGACCTTTTCAGATTTGTCCACGTCACCGTCGCAATCTTCTCCCCCCCCCCTCCCCCTCGAGTTATTCCTCCCCCCTCTCTCCCCCGCATCACGATTGCTTCCATTGAGATATGTTCGCGTGATAAGAAATACAATAGCGAAATATGCACATGTTGATCTTGCGTTATCCAACAGGTATATGAAGTAGAATGCATGCCACAAGATTAGCTTGTCAATACTTGTGCGGCTTTCAATCCTTGGAGATTCACAAAGTTCATTTCCTTGCCAATATATACACATAGAAAATACAGGGAAACAGACGTGTGAATTTTATAAATGGTTCTCCTATTCAAATTTCGAATGTATATACAAACTTGTTGAAATGAATATTGGTTAACTCTTCCCGGCGTATCGATATGTTGTGTGTTTCCAATCATTTCTGTGATCAATTCAGCAGACAGGTTGACGATGTAGTTGAAGGGAGAGAGGGAACAGAGGGAAGAGAGGGAAGAGAGGGAAGAGAGGGAAGAGAGGGAAGAGTCTTATAGTAATGATGTCTGATTCGATTCCTTCCTTTTCGCACTCGGTTCGGCGCCAATAACTAGGTGTGACGGAAACGGTCCGTTAGATCATCAATTAGACAATACCTGAGGGAGTACGTGGAGAAACGATAGTGGCGCCCCCGGCGATGCATGTAGGCGTTAGTTATCCATCTGCCTTGTTTCCTTTTCCGATCGTTCTTCGGATCTTGCCCGTCACCTTTCATCCGATTCGAGATTGCTCGTCGCTAATTCCCCGCTCTTTTCAGCAAATTGTGAATTATAGTTGATGTACGGTCCAGTGAAGACTGACCGTATTTTCTTCACTTCTGTACTCGCTGTTGCTAACTGAGAGATATTTTCAACAGTTACTGGATAGTATGCAGGGCGTTGATTGGTTCATAGCTATCCTGTTGACAAGACATTATCGATAATCGATCATTGTAATTATAGATTGTTCTATTTTTGATATATTTAGTGCATTGATGTCGTCTATTTCTCTCTACAATGATACAAAAGTCCAGTCTGAAGAGTTAAAAAAGTTGAGCGTGAAATGAAGGGTAAAATTATTCGAACTTGAAAAAAAAACATTGATAACATCGAAATTTGATACAAAATCATTGTTTCTATATCAATGCTATGGATGAATGTAGGGTTGTTTTTTGAGGCAGAGAACCACAACGGAGATCTTATTACACCATTCTAATTATTTTGTGAATATAAAACGTTTTTGTGATGTATTCGGACAGTAAAAACATTGATTATGGTGAAACTAGAACGTAAAGATCTATCGTTATAGATTCTCGAAGATATTTCAATTTTTTTTTTTAAATATTTGTGTCATTCTCATCATATTCTGTATGATAACCCGTGCATTGCCAGATCATGTCGACGAACTCATACGAAAGATGAGACTATTCTCTACTTCATTATAGTAGAGTTATGAAATTATAACTCTACGCTAAACGTTATGCTTCTTTGATCTGTTAAAATATTCGCGCGATTACAGAATAATTTTCACGTTCTATTAAATATGTGAGTTATAACTTCATAGTTGTGACATTTATCTGAATCTCTGTGATACTTTATGAAACAGATAGAGTAATACATTCATGTTTATGTTCAGGTCATATCTTTGTACTATATATTATAGCATTGCTCTTAATGTAAGCAATGAAAATGAAACAAAGTTTGCATAAATCAATTATATTTAATTACACCGATGAAATGTAAAGTTGAGATGTATTTATTGTACATTTTTATTTCATTTCGAGATCGTCCGCCTGGAAGATCAGAGGTGAGGTCTGAGGAAGGGTTGTGCGGGGCAACGTGCCCCACCTCCCGATAGGCCTTCTAATTAAAATTAACCCCCGCAAGCTCAACTAATTACAAGGTTTGGTGCGCACATCAAGAGAAAATGCCTCGTTTTGTCTTTCTTCCAAACAGTTAATAGTCTACAGAACGTTCTCAGAGGAAATGAAAAGGAAATATCTTCAACCCTATCTTCTTTGTCTGTTTGAAATAGGGGAGGGCGGCGAAGAGGGTGAGGAAGACGGTTCGCCGGGTAGTCCGGGCAGCAAGGGTGACGACGCCTCGTCATCGGCCATGTCACCCAATTCCGTGACGTCGCACGACGACCCTCACGAGGACAACGGCGACGGACCGATCTGTTTGACGCCGGACCACGACGTGCCTCCCACGTCACCGTCGCCTAGGCCACTCAACGGCCGGGACGCAGAACCGATGCTTCACGATTTTCGGTAAGTTTGGCATTATTTTTATACAAAACATAAATCAAAACAACAATAAAGTTCGTTCGTATTTTCAGAGTTTCGTTTTTATTATTTGTATTTCTGGCATCGCTCTACGCCATCCATCGGGAGGCAAAGAGAAATGAGAAGCAATTTAGCAGTGGTGCTGGAGACTATTATCGTAAATCAACATTTAGTACAGTCTTCCATATCATCGAGAGTAGCCAAACAGCGCGGCTGCCAGAAAGAGATAGACGTGTATCTTGACATGGCAACAAAACAAGATGCGACATTGCTTTGCACGATCAATTTAACTTGAGGACACATTCGATATTTCAAACGGCACAGCCCCCAGTGACGTCAGGTGACTGTCATTGCGACAAAGCCAAAAATAAACATCGTCAACTTGTTTCACAGTCGTACCTCGCTATAAATCATGTGTTGTGTTTGTTCCCAGGGACGGTCCAGGTTCACGCAGCCCTTCCAGAGATTCCCGTGGTTCGTCTCTACCCCGGTGTCCATCCCGTGAATCGTTGTGCTCGGACCGCGGCGGCCGCATGTTGCCCATACCGGCCATGAGCCCGATGTCGGTCAACCTACCAGCCACCCTCGGTCCGTCGGCCGTCAACGCTTTACTACCCCCTCACTCGGCCGCCATCGCAGCCTACCTCGCTGCCGGCCAACATCCCCATCACAGACTGTTAATGACCTCCCCGTTACCCCCCGGTATGCCGCGTGGTTCCGTTTCGCCACTCGTGTCGTCGTCGTCATCGCCTCCCATGTTGCCGACGGACATGTCCCCACCGCCTGTGCCTCACATTCGATCGCCAATGGACACAGACTCAGCCGTCCTCGACTTCAGCACGAAACGTCACACTCACAAGTCGCACCGCGACGAGGACGCCGGTGACTCGATACTCAACCTTAGTAAACCGTCAGCACCGACAGAAATGAGCAACATCAACAGTCCGCTGGATTTGTCTTGTTCTGGTAGGAAGCGACCTCTCGACGAGACCTCCTCGATGTCGGTGTCGCTCTCCTCTTTATCACCTAGTCCACATCCTCCGTCGAGGAAGAGCTCACGGTTATCCACAGACTACAAACCTGTCGTCTCGCCGTGGACATCGCCGGTAGTCGCTTCGCACTTTCCGTACTTTGCCGCGGCCGTCGCCGCCGCCAGCAGCCTGTCCCCCAAGAGCAACCACAGTTCGAACCACGAAGAGAGCAGAATGTGGAACGGCAAGATGAAGAGCGGCGAGAAACACTTTGGTGGCATGCCGACTCCGAGCGACGCGACGAAAGCTCTGGAGAAGATGAGCGAACTGAGCAAACTCGGAGGCGACGATCTCTACAGACCTTCGATGAACAGTGGCGGCGGTAACAGTGGCACCAACATGCCAAACACCGGTCGTCACTCGGCCTGGCAATCTCATTGGCTGAACAAAGGTGCCGAACAGGCCAAAGATGTGTTGAAGTGCGTTTGGTGCAAGCAAAGTTTCCCTAGTCTAGCCGCAATGACGGTGCATATGAAAGATGCCAAGCATTGTGGCGTCAACGTTCCTACCCCCATCCAACCACCCCCGCCACCTCAACATCATCCCCCCACGTCGTCACCTTCCATCTCGCACAACAGAGATAATTCCTCCTCCAATCATCACTCGAGCAACAAACCGACCGCAGCAGATCTGAACCTCCTCATCAAAGAGACGATGCCGTTACCAAGGAAACTAGTTCGCGGTCAAGACGTCTGGTTGGGTAAAGGTGCCGAACAGACGAGACAGATCCTCAAGTGTATGTGGTGTGGCCAGAGCTTCCGATCGCTCGCCGAGATGACCAATCACATGCAGCAGACGCAGCATTACACGAACATCATCTCGCAGGAGCAGATCATCTCGTGGAAGTCTTCCGACGACGCCAAGCCGGGCGGTCCGGGAGGTGGCGCCAATCCGGGTTCTGGAGGTGGCGCCAGTAGTCACGTGAGCGCCGTGCTCACGTGTAAAGTCTGTGATCAAGCGTTCAGCTCGCTGAAAGAGCTGAGCAACCACATGGTGAAGAACTCGCACTACAAGGAGCACATCATGCGGTCGATCACCGAGAGCGGAGGTCGCCGGAGACAGACGCGAGAGAAGCGCAAGAAGTCGCTGCCGGTGAGGAAGCTGCTGGAGCTGGAGCGCGCGCAGCACGATCTGAAGAATGGTGACAGCGGCATGATGAGCGGAGGCGGCAAGATAATGCGAGAGTCGTCCGCGGCGGGCAGGATAACGTGCGAGAAGTGTGGGGACAAGATAGAGACGTCGATATTCGTCGAGCATATACGACAGTGCGTCGGCGGCGGGGCAATAAGCAATAACCAGAGGAATCTACTGAAGAGTGCACTGTTATCCGTCAGTGTGCTACCTCCCGATCATCCCGGTCCCGACTTGGAAGGTCGTAAAAGTGTCGAAGATTCTGTTCCCCCCTCCCTTCACCACCGATCCCCCTCCCTAGCAACTGATCTCACGTCTCCGAGCAGCGGTAAAGAGTCTGTCGGTACGACTGGTACTGACAATAATGCACCTTCCGTTCTTAACGCCATAGAAAAACTTATCGAGAAGAGTTTCGACTCGCGTAATCGTCACGGCGGTGGCGGAAACTTCCCTGGGGTTCCCGGAGCCCCTGGCAACGCTCCCATGGGATCGAGTATCCTGAAACGACTCGGCATCGACGAGAGTGTCGACTACACCAAACCTCTTGTCGACGCACAAACCATGAACATCCTCAGGAGCTACCACCACCACCAGCAGAGTCAGCAACACCACTACAACCGGCGGGAGAGATCGGGCAGCGAGTCCAGCTCGATGTCGGACAGGGGAGGCGGGGGGAGGCACGAGTCCCTGACTCCGGACAGGAAGCTGGAGCCTGTGGAGCAGCGGTTGATGACGTCGACACCGAGGACGACGCCCGAGAAGCGCATAGAAACCCCGCCGTCCGTCAAATCCTCTATCCACGACGACTCGGCTGACGAGCACGTGATTAAGAAGGAGGTAATCAATGACGATGATCGAGACGAGGATACGAAACCAATTCGAAGGGAAATCACCGTGAAAAAAGAGATAGAAGATGGCGATGGAGAGGATGATGACAGAGCTAGCTACCACAGCGGTCAAGGTGTGCGACAACGACGCAATGACGTGCCGTTGACGCCTTCCAGCGTGAACGACGCGACGCGCGATGAAGACACGGAACGGGTTCACTCGAGCAGTCGAAGAAGCAGCAGTAGTGTCGGTGCTCCCAGTCCGGGTATGAGTCCTCGTCGAACTCCTCCGGGAGTCGAGACCGCCCTCGCCGCCAATAGTCCCTGCCGTAACAGCACGAGCAGTCCGGCCAGCAGCGACCGGTCCGGCACGCCGCGCAGTCAGAACGGCATCGAGAAGAAACCGGCCGGGGGTTCGAGCCTCGGCGCGCTCTCCTCCATGTTTGACAGTCTGTCTGGCGGCGGCGGTGGCGGCAACTCTGGCGACGCTGGCGCTACTGGTGGTCGGAAACCGAGTAGTCATCCTCTCGCGGCGCTGCAGAAACTGTGTGATAAGACTGAGCGACACGGTGGTAACGGTAACAGGCCTGGAGGAGGTGGGGGAGGGGGAGCGAACTCTGTGGCCGGAAGTAGTTCTAACCACACCACTGCTACGACCACCTCGTCTGGCAATAGTTCCAACCCTGGCTCCATCCTGGCGTTCAGCTGGGCGTGTAACGACGCCGTGATGACTTCCGACTCGATCATGAAGTGCGCTTTCTGTGATACTCCTTTCATCTCCAAGGGTGCTTATCGTCATCATCTCTCCAAGATGCACTTCGTCAAGGACGGTGCTATTCCTGAACCGGTGTCCTCGAAAGGTCATCAACAGCATTCGAACAGCGGCGGCGCGTCCGCTTCCACTTCGGGCAGCAAAACTAATAATACCAACAACAACAATGGTACGGGAAATAACAATAGTGGTGGTTCGGGTTCGAGTGGTAAAAGTCCGCAACAACAACAACAACAACAACAACAGCAAACAAACTTTGAAGAGAGTCCTCATTCGAAGTTTCTCAAGTATACCGAACTGGCTAAGCAGTTGTCCAGTAAATATGTTTAGTTGCAAAACGTTGTTCCAAACAAAAAGACACACTGAACTTATACATAAGCTATACGACTATTGATTTGTAAATATACAATTTAATTATATTCGTGAATCGAATCAAAAAAGTGAGAGTGCGTCAAGTATACGCGATTACATAAATAATTTAAGTTATTCGTTCCCCATGTGTCATTCCCCACATAATTATAAATACATTATAAATAATAATTGTAAAAAAAAAGGTTGTACCTATTATCCCTAGCTGTTGGTGTTTTCAAAAAGTAAATTATACCCACCCTTAACATATTGTATTTAAATAATTCTTCACGCGGAGTATACATGATGGTTGCGTAGCAACGTGTGTGTATACTAGTCTAGCAGAGTACAATGTGATGTGATGCTACTACCATATCTTAAATCAACGTGACCCAAGTCTAAAACTAAAAGAGTAATAATGACGGTATGTAAATTATTAATAAATCAAGTTTCAGTCCTAATTGGAATTTACTGAAATGAAAGAGGGACTATTAGTGTAATAGTTGTGCGAATGATTCTGTTCGAATTCGAGAAGGAACTTAAAGTTCTTCCTATAAAATACTTTAATGGTCTCCTCCAATAATAATATATATTTAAATATATATTTAAATCTTAATACATGCTTCGTTATTAATAGGCCTACGATACGATTACAATTTGAAATAATATTATTACTCTTAGACGATGTATCACGTGACAATGCTGCTGAGATGACTTTGATCACATGAATTCGTATACCGGTGATTTAGTGGTGTCAAAAACACGAACAATTTGCAATATTATAAAATAGCCTATTTATTATATAGATGTAAATTGAAAGGATTGTATAGAAGGGATTATTAGAGATATTTACGTAATACAAAAAAAAAAAATCCCAAATCATTTTCAGTCATAATTAATGAATATTTAAATACGCGTATATATTGGATATTATGTCAGATCCAGTGATTCTAATAGCACATTCTCATTCGTATACGTAAATCTAAAGAAATATCCATAACTCTTCCCTCTCTCAAAATAACTATTGACTATATTGTATACTTGAAAGAAGAAAAAAAAACGAAAATGATCGCAAACTCACAAAATGTATACGCCAGCTTTGACAGGCTGAATCTCATACACTGTCTCTCATCTCAAGTCAAACCTGTTGTCAATGCTCAAAAAAAGCTACTTAATTTATCTAGATGGTATATATGCACTTGTATATACGAAATAAGAAGGTCAACTACCAACTTAATAATTATAAAAACTTCAGTAATCATACAATCTCCCCGGCAACTTTGAAAAATTAACAGTTTCCAAAGATGTAATTGCATTTCTCAATGTAAATCTCGTACTGAAAAATTACAAAATCTAGAAAAATCACGACTGGCGATGATATTTTTGTTTGATATATTGGTAGGGCGACCTTCTTTTTTCATAGATACAAAGGTTCTATAATTTTTTTTTTTTTAGTATATTTCATTAGCATGTTTGATGGCGCCTCTCCAGTAACCAATCAACCGTTTACCTTGTCCATCAGAATTCCGTATCAATAAACTTCGTGCCCCCCCCCCTCCCCCCCCCCCCCCCCCTCCACTCATGTGTTAGTGTCCTTGCACCGCGCAGAGGCCCACACACCTAGCTCGGACCGACCGGTTCCCTTAATGACGATCTGTCGGTGTGACTCCAAGGTAGCCTGCCGGTTATTTACAAGATGTCCACTAACTGGAGACAACAATATGTCCGCTCCAAGTTCTTACACATTGTTGTGACACGAACACAACTTTCTGAGGAACACAAATACTGATCTGTCTGTACGGGCGTCAGAAACAGAATCGATAACAAGAGGATAATGTAATATGTATTTATAAATACATATATATATATATATATATATATATATATATATATATATATATATATATATATATATATATATATATCCACGAGAGAATGTGGTTGTCTACCGGGAAATAGATTTTTGAAGTGTTGGTAATTACACAGAAATTCATTGAAATTCGAACATTTGATGCTTTTGAAAGATGGAGTTGTGTTCACAATTAAAATTGGCGTCTTGGAAAACATTGACAGTTTGACAAATCTTTTGGTGATATTTGTTTCCAGGATTTTGATATCAGGTTGGTGGATAACCTCCAACTCTTGTGACTACAAGTATATCAAGTAATGTCTCGCATTTTATTCTCACGGATCTTTGAGAAAAAAAAACATGACTTGTTTTTACGTTCAATTAGATTTGCATTAAAATAACCATCAAATCCGGAATGCACTTTTCTCATTTTATCGATTTCGTTCCAATGGCCGTTGATAAATCAGTTAATGACGTTGCCTTTTGCCGTTTTCTAATCTTAAAGGACGTGTCCTGTGTTTTGTTTCTGATACGAAATAAATCACGGTTGATTTTATAGAGTTGGCCAATCAAGTAATTTCTAAAAGAGGATATGTGCGATGTGTGCTTGGCCCACGCGCGCGTGTTGGTGTAATATATTCGAGTCACGCCGTCGGTTTGACGAGCAGAGATTGATGCAGCGAACAGCTGCCGCCGCCCGAACCGTCTGACAGATTAGTACGACAGATGCCACCTTAAACAAAGTCCATAGCAACCAGTTTATCATCTTAGATACCTTTGTCTCACGTATTATCCCCATAGCCTGCCCAACTCTCTCTCTCTATACGAGAAGTAAAAAGAGATTTTATTTATTATGTGCCATGTTTTTATATTATTTATTTAGACATCAGTGACCAATGACCAAGACCTGTTGTGATGTCATGGAACAACATCATTTATACCAACTTGTAAACATGAAAATATTAACATCACTTCATTTAACGTTTGTACTGTTCCAACATTGCGTGTAATGATACTCATTATTAATTCAATCAAAAAAGATCATTCGTCGTAGAAAATAAAATACGTATACGATTTTGAAATAAGTCTCTATATATTATTATAATTGACCTTTCCCATTTTTTTTTTCATCTCACTGGAATGTTACATTCCGTTTGCTTACAACAGTTTTGATGTGAACACTCCTCTTCGGTTGTTGAGATATTTTCCCTCCTTTTTGTAACAAACGGTCTCTTTATTACTTGAATTCTACACTTACATCATCTTATAATTGTGTACAAGATGCACATCTTCTTAATGTGCTTACTTTGGAATATTTCAAAACTTATGGAATAAATAACAAATCGGCCAAACTAAGTTAAGTACATGCTATTTTTCCGAGACTTTGCCGCTTCATGATTTTAACGTAACTTATTTAATAGTTATATTAACGCAACTGTTTCGAATATGTATACTGAAGGAGATTGAAATGGAAATCAAGAAGCATCTCAAACTTGAATCCTAAGTAAGAATATGAAATATTTTACTGATCTCTTGTTTATATGAATGAATAAATAATTGTAAGAAAATTGAATTGTTATTTTGATCCATGGTGAAAAAGTATGTACTTCAGTTCCGCATTGGTGCCAACCTAACAACAATGAATGTAATAAATAATGTTGAATTATTATTTTTAAGAGTTAAATTATTGTCATTATTTTATTGGTACGGCTCGAGTGTAACGTTATTATAATTATCACGTCATTATAATTATATAAATACTCATAATTATAAGCAACTACATATTATGTTTCTGATTGGAGAGTCGCAACAGTATTTTTTATTAGTGATCTATATTGTAGAATGATGAAGTTGTGTTTTTGTACAGTCAATTTAATCCTTCCCTTTTGTAAATAATCGCCCCCCTTTCGTGGAGCTTCCAATGTAATATGTTATTATGGATATACCTAATTAATAATAAAGTTCAGAGACTTGTAATTTAATGGTCTGTCAAAATATTTCTTGTTTTTTACAATTTGTTATTTAAATATTTTCCTATACTCACCGATCACATCCTGTACATCCTCACACCTTGGTTTATGGGGGAACATCTGGATAGAAATGATGAGTGGAAGAAATAAACGATCGGAGAATTTTGAGAATATGTTATGATGTATATATAAATACTTTATTAGTGAAATAAAGTATCTGCCTTTGCCCATTAGACACAGAATAATATAAACATGAAAATAACAGATTAATAAATAGAGTAAAATGACAATACAACAGTGTTTGATGAGAAAATTAATAATAATATTGGGCTGAAGTCTAAAAAATTAAATATTTTGATTGATTACTTATTTAGAAATAAAAGAGAAAAAAACTTCACAGGAGGGTTAGATATCAAGTTACTTATTTCTTTAAATCGAGACTTTCGGATTTCCATTTTATTCGTGGTTTTTCATAAAAAAAAACATCCATTATGTATGAACCGAGTCAAATAGTGAAGTAAACAAAGTGTCAATGCAATGAAAAGTACATTTGGACAGTCATCAAACCATAACCTATAAAATAAGTTGATTGTTGATAGATTAAAAAAAAAATCGACGAGTAATACACTCATAATCCCCAAGTGCTTCAATACTTTGCGAGATTTCAAATTCGTTCGAGAATAATCATAATAACCACTCTCATGAAAGCTATTATTCTATTAAATAATTCTAGAAATACATTCTAGAGGAATACAATCTCGAAATTATATATTTTTACATATTCAGTGTTTCTATCAATGACACCACTCTGTGTGATTGAACAGCTATTGTGAAGAGTTCATTAGATATGCAGTGATCGAGACAGATGGCTCAGTGGAAATTACTTCAGTCATAATTAAGTCATCTCATTCACAATTCGACGACGCCAATAGATCTCAGTCATCAATAGAGTACGTCGTTCAACACAATATATATCATCGTCCAAATTTATTTTTATTTGTAATTGAAGAATATTCATTCATTCATGTGGGGTTTGACGACGCAATATACTGATGACTACTATTTATTAGCGTCGGCGAATGATATGTGAGATGATGGGATGATGATATGAAAGCTAATTTTATTAGATGATTTTGGAATAGTGGGAAGGAGTCGGTTGTGGCCTGCTTTCAAGGAAATATCTCAGTATTGATCTGAACGACAGAGGGACACAACGAAAAACCCCTTTTAGGATGGTCGACCATGGCGGGAATCGAACCCCGGTCTCTTGAATGACTGTTCGGTGTATTACGGCTATAAACGTATCAGTTGAATTAATGAATAGTTTTGTTGAATAATATATATATATAATTAATTCTTTGGAAATGACTTCAGTTTTTTTTTCTCGTTGATATATTTGATTTATTCTATACATAAGAAATAATACAGATTTTAGAAATGTACAGTTTTCATTTCTTTTACATTGGTCACACTTAGGTACATGGTTTACATCATCACACACACCTTTGATGGATATATTGAAGACAAAACAATAGAGCAAATAAAGTTATTGTGTTTCTGAAAGTATATGGTAAGATCCAATTAAATAAATAATGAATGTAATTTCAGTGATGTAGCAGTGTTTGATTCAAGATAGAGGGAAAAATGTAAATAGAAGCCCGCGTAAAAACATTGAAACATATTCTATTTTGGATATCCATCATTTTGAAACAGTTATTGATTTCGGCCACCCTCGGTAGCTCGGTCAGCTGAGGCACCGCTTCAGAAACTGAAGTCACCGTTGGGCGTGGGTTCGAATCCCGCATAAGGCATGGGTTTTTGTAAATGTCCTCTCACTTATCATCACTTCATACATTCATAATCACCAGCTCATTCGTACCCCCGTATAACCTAGCTGTTGGTGGGGTCGTTAAGCAAACAATAATCATCATCGTTATTGATTCCGAACGATGAAACCTATAGTCAATATCTACGTTCATGACTCATCCACATCCTACAGCCAGCCACCCTCTCGGACAAAAACAAACCCTTTACCTGGCTTTGTTTATAAACAAGCTCTTATTATGCATTAGTAGTATTTATTCAGTGTACCCAGTACTATCCTACAAGCCGGTCTTGTCGGTGGTGTTGGTGATATGGTGAACTTCAGTTACCCAGTGACACTCGGGACCTTTCCTATTGATTAATCACAATCAACTCAAGTCAAGTGTTGTATCATTAGGGAAACTCGACCACGGTGTGACATTTTTGAAGTCAATTCAAAATATAAACAATAGTATAGTGACTTTTTGTCTGAACATATTGTAGTGGAACTGCTTCACACCATTCGGAGAAAATCTTCTAAAATACAGTCGATCTATAACACACGTTGACAACATATTAGACCTTTTAGCATGTAACGTGGTACGCTGTGAGGTGAAAATCTATGGCTGAATATCGAGTGTTACTGTTATTTACAAGTGATCTTCACACCTTTGTTATTATAAAATTCGAGTCATTAGAATGTTGCCACCCTCGGTAGCTCGGTCAGCTGAGGCACCGCTTCAGAAACTGAAGTCACCGTTGGGCGTGGGTTCGAATCCCGCATAAGGCATGGGTTTTTGTAAATGTCCTATCACTCATCATCACTTCATAGTTTCATAATCACCTGCTCATTCGTACCCCCGTATAACCTAGCTGTTGGTGGGGTCGTTAAGCAGACAATAAACAATCAATTAGGATGTTCGACGAATATTGTCTGCATCTTGTGACGTATTTGTTGATTTGTATCTTGCACTGTTCAAGTTCAGTTATCTCTCATATTAGTGAAATGACCTTGACGAATATTCGTCCAATAAATACTGGGTTGATGTTCTATATTTATCGATGGGTGAGTCGGGAATTTGAAGTAACTTTGAATATTGAATACAATGAAGTGATTTAATTCTCTCGTGATATTCGTGGTGAGACGAGTGGTCGAGTGGCCAGCACACTGAACCGACATTCGTGAGACCGTGGTGCGATTTCCGCTATTGTCGATGGTCGAATTTCAAATATACCGTGCCGTTGATAAAATGATCGGATATTTCATTTTCTAAGTTTAGACTACGTTTTACTTGTATGAGAACTTATCATTCCGATTGATTGTGGTGTTCAGTGGTTCAGTATTTCGACTTCAGTTCAGTTCAGTTCAGTTCAGTTCAGTTCAGTTCAGTTCAGTTCAGTTCAGTTCAGTTCCTGGCACTCTCTGAGAGAAACGTTGGACTACGCACTCTCTCAAGGCCTGGAAGAAACGTTGGACCACGCACTCTCTCAAGGTCTGGACGAATCGTCGACTCATCGCCCGTAAGTACAGCTTAAATCAGAAATATTACATTGAGAAGGGGAAGGGGGTGAGACATATAATTCGGGAAGGAGTGGGAGGGGTAGGAGGGGGGGGGTGGAGACAATACCCTCACCACTTCCCCTCCACCTCTTCCGTACGAGACTGGAACTATGCACCTGCTGAATGATATTATTTCTCGAAACTAAAACCACAAATACTAAACCCCAAAACACAAAAAAAAAAACTGAAACCAATATACCGTTTATTACAGATGAAAATGATTTCAACATAATATTCATAATAGAGATTAGAGAGTACATTGTTTTTCTTAAGTTTGATTGGTTATACCTGTTGCTATATACTCAACGGGTTCCTTGGTAACTTCAATTGACCAATGTAGATGGGCGTGACTTATACGAAGCAGGGGAAATTTCAGATACCTTGATTGGTTATTTCCCTATTTCCCTTGCTCCACTGTCCACTTGATTGGTTTTTATATTTTGTGACATCACGAGGGCGGACGATCTACATCGGTCAATTGATGTGGAACATCATATATTCTCATTCAAATTTCTGATGGGAAAAAACACGGGAATTTTCAATACTTTCAAGATAGTGTGAGTAAAAACTATTCAAATTATCACGAGTTGTCAAACGAATTCGGCTGGAAAATGTGTTTCTTCAGCTAGATAGATAGATAGATTGTTTATTTAGCATTTTCAGCTATTGGCACGTTACAGTAAATAATAATAATACATGATAATATAATATAGGCCTAATAATAACATGTAGGTATAAAACATGAGTATTTAGGAACATTACTTTAGGAAAATTTGAGCTCAATTAACAATACACATTAGAATTATTGATAATTAATAATGAAACATTGGTGAGAATTAGTTACAGAAACATAAGATTTTTACGCTGTATACGGTTGACGATTGTGCGATATGTGTCTGATGAAATCTCATTATAACTCACAACATTTGAATTGGTATTACAAATATCCTTGTTTCCATTGTAACAGAATTTCAATATCTCTTACAGTCTTACTGATGAAAAGTTATCACCGAAGAATTGATATCTCGCTGAATTGACTCTGGACATCTTGTGTTGGTTTGCGTCTTCTATATTCCACTGTATTTCAAACGATACATGTGTAAAAAAAAATACATTCATAGTCCAATTGAAGTTTACATTCATTTTATTAGACGAGCTCTAGCGAGGATTCAATTTGACATACTGAAAAAAATGGTGTTCGTTTTTATGTTTTTTTGTTCATGTTTTTTTGTCGGTTCTCCACAGGTCAAACGGCTACAGCTATCAATTTCAAACTTTTTTTCATCATGGTTCCTTATCTAACTCAGATCTGTATAGTTTTGTGGCATTATTGGATATCAACTTTTTTTTTATGAATTTTAGAAATTTCAAAAATACCCACTAGAATAACACCGCGAAAAAAAAAATGAAAACTTTTTATTTTCCAAAAAATTGAAATTTTGTGTGAAGTTGAATAACATCTTGATACACTTTTGTGAAAATTATCAGTCTGATCGAGTCAGCCATTTTGAAGAAAAAACATGAAATGTGCTGAACTGGTACCACTCGAAGCAGTTTTTACCCATTTATAACTTAGATGTCACCCAATTAGCGAATTTAGGCAAAAGTTTGGCAATGAAGTCGACATACTATTACTTTCCGCTCGTCTAACAACGCGTGTATAGCGTTTTCCTAGTACGAGGAATTTAAGTACCCATGTCATATAGTTTGAACCTGGGATGTTTCATTCACAAAGGCCATGACGGACTCCTCCCCAATATCCGAAAACACTTGATGAATAACCTTTCATCTAATCATCCCATCACCACCTTAATCATCCACCGACGCCAATAGATCATAGTCATCAGTATAATGCATCGATGAGTCCAATATGAGTAAATAAAAATAAAAAGATAACAAATATATATGAACCTGATTAAAAATTACCGGAGAAATACATTACCGGCACATGCAGCTCAGTGGTTTACGCGCTCGCTTCATGTGATCCGGATAGTGAAGGGACATTTCGGACCTTGTTCGATCCCCGTCACCATCGATCTACACATTTTTTTTTCGTGGTTTCCCTCTGTATTCCAGGCTAATGCTGGGATAATTTCTACAATATAGACCACGGACGCTTCCTTCCACTATCCCTCCCAATAACTAAGAAACCTTCATCTCACCATCCCATCATCTCATTAATCATTCATCATTATAGTGAGTCGTTAAACCCGATATATAAGAAGAAGATAAAAACCGGCACAGTAGCTGAGTGGTTAGCTCACTTGCTTCGTGTGATCCGTGAGGTGAAGGGACATATCGGACCCGGTTCGATCCCCGCCACCGTCCATCTTTACAGGGCTTTTTCGTGGTTTCCCTCTGTAGTCTAGGCTAATGCCGGGATGATTCCCACAATATAGGCCACGACCGCTTCCTTCCCACTATCCTTCCCACTACCCATAAAAACCTTCATCTCATCGTCCCATCATCTGATTAATCATTCATCCGACGCCAATAGATCTTAGTAATCATTACAGTGCGTCGATCGTTTAAACCCAATATAAAAAAAAGAAAAAAAAATCACCCATACATGTGATTCATTGAATCAGTCGAGCATGACTATGAAGAACAAACCCGGCTCTTCCACCAATAAGTTCAAACCATGTAACTTCGAATTCATGTCCAATCAGTGGATCACTCAGCGACACAGATCTGTTGTGTTGGCTCGAAACCATCACTCATCATATATAGCTCAAATCGACAAGATATTCATACGACTTTGTTCGTAGATTGAACAAACGCATTTCATTCATGGTTTATTCATGTATATTGGGTTAAACGACGCACTGTACTGATGACAGATCTATTGGCGTCGGTGTATGATATGTGAGAGGATGAGATTATGATGTTGAAGGATATTTTATCACGTGTTTTCTGGATAGTGGGAAGGAGTCGGTCGTGGCCTGTGGTTAAAGTACCATCACAGTAACGACAGAGGAAACCATGTAAGAAACCTGTTGGGATGGTCGACCATGGCGGGAATCGAACTCCGATCTTCCGAATGACGGTTCAGTGTGTTAAGCTCTCGGCCACACGTCTCAGACGTGGTACGAAAATAGAAAAAAACTATATTCTGAAAATGATGATCATTACAAGCAAACAAACAGAGAAGCAAACAAACAGAAGCAAACAAACAAAGAAGCATTCATACACAACTCATCACAATTGAAATAAACTTGATGTCTCTTGTATCTATCAAATTGAGCCAAGTGATAGTGAATGCTTGTCGTACATGTACTTTTGATATCACAATTATTCATGAATGTAAAACAATTTTTTTCTCTTTTTAATAACATCGAAACTTGATACAAAATCTTTGTTCCCCAATTAAGGCTATGGATGAAAGATATGATCGTTTGGACGGTGCACCACAAGGGCGATCTCACCACCCCAAAAAGCAATATAATAAAACGATATAATTATATTCTGTTCATTCTCGTCATACAAAGGATTTTTTTTCTAATTTATTTCTGGGAGAAGGAGAGGGAACAATGATTACATAAAACACAATATGTCATACGAGAATAATATTTCTGGTGATCAGGTATTTGTGAGAAGTAAAATCCACCATCATATAATTTCATTGATATGTTCTTGTATCCATTTCGTCCTTATTTTTTATATTGCTAGTTTTCAATTTAGTCCTCTACATTATCCTTGCCGTCCATATTATCTACTTCTGAATTATAAATTTCATTTTTGTCAAACCATTTGAGCAAAAAAAAATATATAGATGAATAAAGAAGGTCCTGTGGCTTAGTCAACTATCGCACTGCGCTAGAAACTGAAGTCAGGTTGGGCGTGGGTTCGAGTCCCGCACAAGGCCCGAGTTTTTGTGAACGTCCTTTCATCTATCACCATTTAACCGCTCCATTATCACCCGCTCATTCGTACCCCCGTATAGCCCAGCTGTTGTTGGGGTCATCAAGCAGCATTAAGATAAGGAGATGAATTGATAAATGAATAATAACACATGCTGAGGTGGGAGTGGGATATAGCATAGGTTAATACCAGACGTATACTCTATCCATCCTCCATCAATATACACGCAAAACACATTCTTTATGTATATGATTTTCGTGAACTTCAATTCTCATTCTCCATCTCTCTCTCCTCTTTCTCACTCTCTCTCTTTCAATGTCTGAAAGCCTCAATGATATATTGTATTCGTAGATTTTCGACTCGTTTCTGAGAGATTACATATAAGAGAAAGCTATCGTATACAGCCAGAGCTCCGTCTACAAACCACCAGACAAGTTACCCATTAAAGACCTATGTACGTTGAACATTGTGCGGCGGACCTCTATATGTCCACAGAAATGTCCCATTTTAAGACTTATAACAGGGTTATATGTAAGACTTAGCAAAGGATTCATAGTGTGCACCCATTAAAACCGTCCGTCTTCCCTCCCTCCCCCCCCCCCTCACCCTCTTGTCCCATCCACGATATCGCCATTAGACGGGTGAAGAAAACCTCAGTTCCCATTAGAGTTGGCCGGGTTTGGTTTAGATTGCGTGGTTTTCGATGGAAATCCACCCCCGAAAGAGAAGCGCCGCGACGCTGTATACGGGCGAGAGGCGCCGTAAATTCCTCACGGATCAGACACCGTGAACTCTAGGGACACAAATCTCGCGAGAGAAGAGAAAACCTTCTTCACGTTCACGTCGTACCAAAGTGTCCCACCCTCTGCCGTCCGTCTTGTCGTTGTCTTGTCTTTCTCCTCGGACTTGGACGTGCGAGCTGGAAGAGCTATGGACGTGAAGGTATCGTTGCTTTTAGGAGGATCGGGATTATAGGATAGGAAACGAGATAGGATGAAGGGCGAGTCGGGGGGGAGGGGGGGGGTTAGTTTCCTGCTTGAGGGAGGAAAAGAGAGATGGTTTTGATGCTGTAAGAAGTATCCCCATCCCCACCCACTGCTATAACGTGATAGTTCAATAGATTCTCGTATATATCAGACATTGCGTATATAAAACTTGTCCATTGGTGATTCTTCGCGTAAGATGTTGACAGGGCGAAGAAAGACGCTCGCGAGGACCAATAGCAGCATTGCTGGTGGTTTTACTGGAGTTATCGCCCACTTTGCCCTCCACTCCTGACGTAATCCTGCGGGTTGTGCGCGCGATCATAGAATATAGGCTAAGGAAATAAAGTTAAAGGGTTTGGGATCACAATCTGAATTGGCTTCTGGAACGTCTTCCATCGATATCAATAGGTAATAGGAGTCGATGACCCTTTTCGAGTTGTCGTCGTAAACAATGGTGAGGTTGCTTTTGATAAAACTATCAGGTGAAGAGTTTTACAGATTCGTAGAAGACGACCGAAAGAAGAGATGTCCCAGGGTGGTATTATGAGAGGACATGAAAGCATACGTCACAGTTGACTTACGTCACAACAATTAGAGTGCATTGTCATTGGTCAGTTCTGGCCAACTGAGTGATTAACGACGTACGAATATGACGGATCTGTTTCATGATTTCGTCGTTGGTCGGTTCCGCTCGGCTTCCATTCGGCTATACACATCATAATACATGTGTGACTGATTGTATTGATAATGTTATTCAGGTTTATTTACTCTTGGAATAATCTTGTTCGTAAGTTGGTCTTGGAATAATGAGAGATGACGGTGCTGTTGTCATTATTAGAGGTGTTCGCCGAGCAGAGTTTGAACAGGGTTTAAATTAAACGGCAAATAAATTATTTTAATCGTGTCTCCACACTAACATACACACACACCGGTACAAAAGTTTTAAACCACAGTTCATAATACAAATATCTTGAGTTGTTAATTTAGAGCGGGCTCAAGATTGAAGCTGTGATCATTGTACTTATGTATCTCAACGATTATAATTCATCACGCATATTTATATCTACAAATATGTTATTAAGAATTTAAAACATCGTCTTTGGTTTGCAAGATAGGGAATGTAAGAATAATCATTTTATGATTTCAAAACTTCATTGTCAAGACACTCAGATCAACTGATTCTATTTATGTTATCGTGATAATTTTAATTTCATCTGGATTTTTTTCATATCATTTCGATGTTCAGTTATTTGATTATTAAGTTCATTTCATTCATCTGATTCTAGTGAAAAAAACTGGAAATTATCAAAACAAATCCAGAAATTGCAATTTACTCATTTGTCCTCGAGGACACGGTCTTGTTTCTGAGTCGTGACGTAGACATTACTCGATTATGTTCAAATTTCTATACAGAATCGGTGATGCCAACGTACCTAATTTTCTCCAAAATAAGGTGGATTTTTATCGTTATCATTCGTTAAAATCTAGTTCCAGGTTTACGATGTCCTTTAAAAGAAGTTGGATTCGGGAAGAATTCAACGACGAATTCTTCAATACAGTATAAGTTTTCTCTCAAATTGTTTCGTAAGAAAAATCTTCCATCATGTTTGTTATTCCTTTCCGGGATTGTTTAACTACGCGTGATTGATACCTAAACGCGAGTTGCGTTTCGTCAGTCTTGAGGGGGAGGGGGGGGGGGGCACGCACGTTTTGGGCAGGCCTCAGGGGGGCGGAGGGGGGGGGGGGCACTGAAAACATATACAAGACGACGTGAGTGAAGCATGCGAATAAGCCGATAGCTGACGCTTATGAAAACACTTAGCGTGTCATCAGCTAGCCGAGTGATAAATAAAGCGAGCCAGATCGCCAGCCGGGCGCGTGTGTTGAACTGGTCGCCAGGCAGCGCTAGTGTAGCCAGCTGGCACGTCACATCGTCACATTGAGAACTAAACTGACTCAATATCGACGTTGAAGATCTGTTTCCAAGCGACAAAGAAACTCAAAAACAATCATATTAATGTCGTTCAAACATAATCCATTCATTTGAATACTTTTCTTCTCAATTACAACGGAATTTGGCACGATGGATGGTCGGAGATCGTTTGAAAGAGGCATCACAAGGGCGATATTATCACTGAATTTAGACCATTTGAAAAACTCTTTGACACCATGACTGCGCTGTCTGTGATCATACTTTGAGCCACAGATGAAATTCTTCAGTTTCCAAAAGTCCGGAAGACATAATGTATAAACCTTTTTTGTGATATATCCGGACATCACAAATATTGATATCGAGAGTGAATCAAACACAAGAATGTTGATATCTTCCACTTCGAATTGGCAAACTTGAGTGACGTTCTCTTCCAATAACAGCGGATGTGGAAGTTTTGATTACACAAATGGTTTGATTGTTTTTCATACATGTCTTAATTCATCATGAAAATGAATCGATCACGAAGGCTTTATATATTCATAAGTTTCAAATGCGGCCAACATGAATAGGTGATTCTGCTTCAGTTGACATCGTAGCATTATTTTAGCGTCCCTCCGTTGCTTACTCAGCTAAGACACTGCTTTAGGAACTGAAGTCAACATTGGGCGTGGGGTTGAATCTCGCACAAGGCCTGGGATCTTTAAAGTCTTCTCACTCATTATCATTACCCTCAAATAATCCAGCTGTTGATGGGATAGTCTTGCCAAAAATCAAACATAATCATCTCATATATATATATATATATCTATATATATATATATATCTATCTATATATATATATATATATATATATATATATATATATATATATATATATATATATATATATATATATATATATATACATATATATATCAGGTTCATTGAGAAGTCCTGAGTCTGAACATTGTCATACTTATTTTCCTCTATTTTCCGATGTTCATCATTGTATTGACCACGACCCCACTATCAACTTGATTATTCGGGGTACGAATGTGCAAGTGACATGTGAACGATGCAGAACTCGAACCCACGCCCACTCGTCTTGACTCATCCAGGGGGGGGGGGGGGTGAGACGGGGGGAGGGAAGACGAGGGGAGGGGGGGGGGGGCACGCATCAATGTATCATCAACATCAACATCTCACCATCACAGGTGATAACTCACCGCAGTCAATCCGTACACCGAATGACGTTTATATAATAATACATTTTCACCCAATTACAATGTTTATTTGACAGTAAATGTTTCCCAAACAAACAGTTCGTGATCTCTTGGGCCGTTGACGAGGGCCACATGGAGGTGTGCGTGATATAAAATCCGTCGTCCCCCCCCCCCTCCCCCCCCCCTCTCACCCCTCTGAACCCGAACAACTCTATAGCTCTCAAGACATTCATATACAAACATCGAGTCAGGATGAATGAAAACAGGGCCGAGATTGCGTACGGGAAGTTGCCATGGTTGCGACGAGAGATGTTTGGGCCAATAAATTTCACGGCCCGGTTGCGAGTTATCATGGGAACGGTAAACAGAGGAAACGTGTACGTGACAGCTGCTATGACGACGAAATGATACAATGTTTTTTCAGAGAAAATCGGTTTAGATGAAGATGTGGATGATGAAGATCACGAAGATGTGAAGATTGGGTATTTTTGGGGGGTTGAAATCTGATAATTTTGAGAAAGTGATTGTTGTCCTATTCAGGTTGAGACGACGAGGTAGGATCGTTTGGACGAGGCAACACAGAAGTTATATTACTACCCCGAAGAGAATAATAGATCATATCATATCATGTATATATTTGATATACCAGGCAAACGCGAAATATGCGTTGTAAGATGAGCGAAATATCTGAATAAGGTAATTAGTCGTTAAAGTAGTTCTACCCTTGCTATATTATCGTATCTGGTATTCTACACACCTTGATGCATATAAAGAAAACTTCATTGTTGGGCAAATATTGAATATAGAAAGCAGTGAATCTCGGCAACCTGAATCTGCTTTAATTTCTATAATAATATTTGATGAATAAAAACAGATAATTTGATTATTTTCTTCAAAACGACTCATCCGAATTGCATACGGAATTGTGATAATGTGTATCAATCATGTTTGCACATCTACAGTAAATGTCATCTCATTTGAAGAGATTTTATTTTCCATTTTTTTTTACTCAGCCTAATCTCATGGGGTTTTTAGAAACTTTGAGATGATTTCTTCAAAATCTGTCCAACCGATTCATACCAAAAACTATACAGTTCTAAGTTGGATAACTTTGCGTCTGAAAAAAAAGTTTCATGTTGATCAGTCAAACCCTGCGACCTGTGCAGTGCCCACAAAAAAAAAAAAAAAAAAAAAATACAGACAAAGCCCTACAAGAGTGGGGTGGAGACTTCGCTACGCTCATCTAATAAAATAGGTTGGTGTCACTAGATCATGGTGGACACATCATTATCATAATTGATGAAAACGTTCATACAAATGATCCAATGTCCAGAGATAATGAAAGACGATCACAAAAACATCATGCTTTCTGGAAAAAAAAAGGTCTTCGATTCGTCAATTTTTCTCTCTTCAATTATTGTCCTATGTGTTTTATCATCCAAAAATACTGTTCCTACTTCTTTCTCTATTCATCAGAATATTTGTGGTCGAATTTGTTTGTTCCATAGATCTTCAATTATTTTATTCGGTCATTGTCTGATTTTACAGTCCAATATACGCTCAAACGACTGAGGAAAACCACAATACAACAACAATGAAACCACCAAAACGTGTCTTGCATGTGGTATGTGCTCGTTTTGCGTCCGCTGTAATCTTTTAACGACCTGCCAATCCTAATACCACTGAAGTGCAGTAAATATGAGTCACAAAGAACAGCCGACGTTTGATCATATACACAGTGCCTTGATTTCCTGACTGGAGATTGCTCTTATCTCGGCCCCCTAGATTACGAGTCACACTATCAACACATTTTATTATTATTTACTAATAATATAGTCGGTTTTGAAGAGTTGTAAATTCGTCAAATTTAACAGGAAATCGTATTTTATTTTGTTGGGAGGTGTGTGATAAGGCATGAGGATAATTTGACTTTTATTTTTTTGTGACTTTTGATTGGATATTTTTAAGAGAATAAGGTGAAAAATGCATGAGAAAATTTTATTATATGATATAAATGAGCGTAGCTTACTTACCGAAAAAAAAATCGAGTTTCGTTTCTGTTTTTTTTTTTTTTTTTGATATTGTACGCACCATACAGGTCAGAAGAAATCACCAATTGACTAGAAACTTTTTCTGCACAATGATATCATACCAAAATAGATCGAGTTTGTTTCTCAGAGAAATCGGTCACACAGTTTTCATCAATAATCATACAACCACAAATTTGAATTAATGTATCATATTGCAGGAAAAAATATCTTCACATCTTATATCAAAATATTGAATTACCATGTAATATGGATCCAAGTGACAAAATGAAATATATTATCACCATGATTATTCATCATGATATCTATCTTCATTGCTGGCGAAATCATGCAGGGCCGTTCTTACATTTAACCATTCTAAAACATAATTCACATGAATTTTTGAAACAAAATCGAACACACGGAAAATACAACAAAATACAGAAGGATACATATAAATACATACAGTTATCATAAACTCAGAGATATTTAAACATTATGTAAACATGCAACAAATTCACTGTAACAATATAATTATAATTATAACAAAATATTTCCAGTAATTTCACCACCATTTTTTTTTCAGCACTCAACATTCATAGAAAAAAGAGCAATAATGAAAAAAAAGTATCAATAGAAACTAAACGATAAATGTAATGAAGAATGAATAAATTGATGTTATACTGATCCAGTGTTCATAGTTTGAGGTTTATATCTTATATCGTTACACTATTCCTGACAAAGCAATGAGATTTGTGTGTGAAATGTAGCAATTCACCACCAAGCAGGTTATGAATCGAGTTCAGAGAATGAAAATGCGATCAAATCATCAGGAATAGATTAATCACGTCGAGCCCGACGGTTGAACTGCGTGTGATTGACAGTAATCACCCACCTGGACGCCACTGTGACGTGTAATCAACGCCAAATAAAGAAATTGACGCAGAAAAAAAAAAGATTTTCTACAAACAAAATACATATTTAATGAGTACTGTTGGTTGATTTTTGTGTTTCCATAGTAATAATTATCGATGAACAGTTTTTTCTTCAGGTTCTATATAATCAGGTTTAATGCACTGTTCAGAGTCAATTTCTAGAAGCCACCTGCTGACTGAGATTGTCAGGTGCAATCTTGTGGAACCGAAGTCAAGTTTCGGACTTCGGTTCGAATCCCGTGAGGAGCATTATTTTTTTGTGAACATCTATCTGCTCATTCGTAACCTGGTATAGTCTAGCTCGTGGTGAGGTCGTTATTTGAACAATGAGCCTCCCTTCGAAGATCAATCAACTGAGGCACTGCTTTGGAAACTGAAGTCACTGTTGAGCGTGGGTTCGAGTCCCGTTTGAGGCATGTGTTTTTGTATATACCCTTTGATTTATCATCACTTCGTAGTTTTATTATCACCTGCTCATTCGTATTTCCGTATAACCTAGGTTTTGATGGGGTCGTTGAGCAAACAATAATCATCAAATTCTGCTGTTCCAACTTGAGTGTATTCTTTTATCATTTATATTGAGTTTCACGATAAACTGATATGATGACCACGATCTATTGGCGTCGATGAAGGATATATGAGATGGTGGGATGAAAAGATAAAATGTTATTTCATGAGGTGTTTAGGATGGTTGGAAGGAGTCGGTCATCGCCTTTTGTCAGGAGACCATCCCAGTATTGACCTGAACGACAGAGAGAAACCCCTGTCAGGATGGTTGACCATGACTTGACTAAAATCCCGGTCTCCCGAATGATAGTTCAGTGTACTTGCCGCTTGACCACTCATCTCAGTGAGAACATTTCTCCCAAATAAAATAACACAAATAATAATAATAAAAATCCCTTATAAAATATCCACTATATTTCTATCTTGAAAAAGTACGTAAATCAGTGTATAAAATATCACCGTCCATCAACGCCTCCGTTCTGCTATTAGTTGAGTACTCATCCATCACGACCTTCTCTCTCGCTCGCACCCGTGCATCCCGGCATCGTGCTCTCCTCGTCACTCCCGCCCGGACAGTCCATCTCTCGTCGGGCTGATAATGGCGGCCATCAATCGGGCCGTGGCATCCCGCGTGTTACGTTTAACCTCGCCGTGGTCATTTCCTAACCTCGGAAACACTCGCACACGTCGGGCCGAAGAGTTATCAATAATTGTACTCATATTTTAGAACCGAGAGAAAGATTTTTCATCCAATGGTGAGATGTTTCTTTTTCGGTTCTTGTATTTATTTTCACTCGGCATGTTGCTTGGAAACAAATTATTAGTATATTCATCATCATATATATATATATATATATATATATATATATATATATATATATATATATATATATATATATATATATATATATATATTCATATATATACATATATAGATATATATATATATATATATATATATATATATATATATATATATATATATTTAAATATAAATACAAATATATAAATAAATATATATATATATATATATATATATATATATTCATATATTTGGGCCTATATATATATATATATATATATAAAGATATATATATATATATATATATATATATATACATATATATATATATATATATATATATATATATATACATATATATATATATATATATATATATATATATATATATATATATATATATATATATATATATATATATATATATATATATATATATAAATATATCCTGTTGACCAATTTTTCAATTCACTCCAGGTTGTGTTACAAAATAATTGTTCCACAATTGAAGGTATGAATGACAGAAATGATCGTTCGGACGGGGCATCACAAGGGCTATAACCCCAGAGGATAATTAATCGAGATAACACATTCAACAGAGGATGAATCTCCAGGTGATGACGTCAGGGATTGAATGTTATCAATTCGAACATTTTCACTGGCAGTGAAAAATAACCAATCTCTTAATTACCTTGCCCTTCTCATTTCTCCCCATTCTTAGACATCCTGTTTTCTGCTTTCCTTCCTGTTCTTGTATCTATTTTATATTAATGGTATACTGAGACGTGTAGTCAAGTGGTCATCACACTAAACCGTCATCCAGGGGACTGGGTTTTGATACCTATCATGCTGGGTTTTTCTCTGTCATTCAGAATAATACTGGGACGGTTCCTTAATAACAGGCCACAATCGGCCCCCTCCCACTATCCAAAATACCTAATATAATAACCTTTCATATTATCATCCCATCATCTCATTCATCATACACCGACGCCAATAGATCATAGTCACTCATCAGTACGGTGTGTTGTTAATCCCAGTATAAATAGAATTAATGTTATTGGTATTTTTCTCGTATGTGACAAGACTGCCTCAGAAGTGTTGAAACAACCAAGAGGTGCCGCTTCTAACCGATCTTACTAACTCATCCTTAGCCTTGATTGGGATAAAATGATTGTATAGCAAGATTCCGATATCGATAAAAATGATAATAATTGAGAAAATGATAAATGTTGGAAAGTAGAAATGTCATTCATCTAATTCGATCTCATTCATATCAGTTTAGATGACAGTAAAAGTACAGCTCACAACGTTTACTGGATATGGGCTCATAGTTGACTAATTTTTCTGACTTCATGTGAAAATAATTTCTCTGATTTTCTCCACTTAGTGTGAAGATAATGACTGTGAACAGGTAAAGCGCGAGATATGATATACTCATTCTAGCAGAAAATGACAACGTCTTTTCGATTTCCTCCACACCGTCGGTTTTAACGCGACGCCATTGGTTGATCATCACCTTGTTACCTCCAATCAGCTGACGATCACGTGATGAGACAAGGTCACGTGATAGAGATCATGTTGTTGATTAGAACTGTCTCATCGAGGACCTGAACATAGAAGCTGAATCTATTGATTATGGTTAGCTTGACGACCCCACCAACAGATAGGTTATTTGGGGGGTCGAATGAGTGAGTGATGAAACTATGAAGTGATGATAGGTGAGATACATCCGTTAGTATCCATGCCCCACGCGGGATTCGACTCACGCCCGACTTGAGGGGTACATTGTGATCTCTATATCGACAATGTTGAAAGTGCATGCAATCTTTCGATCTCTGTTCCTCAAAACTATAAAAGTACCATACACAAAATTCTCACAGTAGTTATAAATATATATATATTTTTTTAATAAGATCGAAACTTGATACAAAATCATTGTTCCCCAATCAAGGCTATGAATTAAAGATAGGATCGATATGTCACATGAGATGTAACATGTAAGTAGGCCTACTGGAAAGAAATAATCATCAATTTTTGATTTTTGAAACAATGTCTGAAAAATAAAACATATTAATGCATGAGACAATGATCACTCTCAAAGTTAGTTCTTGTTTACATAAATATAAAAAAGAACTCCGCACAAGTACAGCATCTACACCTGCTGAAAATTTGAAGTGATTATCACCAATAGCTTCAGAGATTCGTTTTTTTTCTGAAATAACTGTATTTGAGAGTTATCACACAAAAGTATAATAGGTTACACCGAAATTTGAGGATCAGACCTACAAAGTGCTGAATAGAAAAACGAATATAATTGGAGTCACCCTGGATAATTTAATGATTATTAGAGCATCCAATTAATGAAACATTAAAAATTAAAACAACTGGTTTTTCTCATCAAATATATCATAAAAAAAAATGAGGACAGAATCAGGTTGCCGAGATTCACTGCCTTCTAGATATAATATTTGCCCAACAATTAAGTATTTGTATATGCATCAAGGAGTGTAGAACACCAGAGTCAATGAAGTGACAAGGATATAACTACTTTAACGACTTTTATAGCTTATTCAGATATCAAGGTGTGTACCATACCAGAGTTGATAAAGTAGCAAGGGTAGAACTACTTCAACGACTTTCAACCTTATTCGGATATCTCGCTCATCTTACAACGCATATTTCGCGTTTGACTAGTAAATCTGAAAATTATGGAAGATTAGCTCACAATCTCTCCTTGATTTCAGTTTCTAGAAACAGTGCCTCAGAAGGGCTGAGAGGATGATACGGGAATACCACCAATTATTCCAGGCCCGCAGCAAGTTTCAGACATGTCATGGAAAAGGAACATTCCAAAAGTATTCAAACTGTCACATAAGCATATTAAAAACAGACAAATTTGTTTTTCTCATCTCATGTATAAACGAGAAGCATATATAATCGTATCCACGAAAGAAGAAATATTTCACCAACAAAACAAACAAAATATCACCTTCATTTCCGTATAAATACGTGATTGGTATGAATGATGATATTTCAGGATATGAATTACGAAAAAAAAAACATCCACATCTTTCAATTTTTTTTCAAAACAGCAACAAGTTTTTCAACAATTATGAGAGTTTTAATAATTAAGTAGTTGGTAGCAACCGTCTCTCGTTGTTATTAGTGTATATATATACAACAAGAGCATCAGCAGCGTAATTAATACTCGTTGAGAAAAGGTTTCAAGCACAGAAATATATAAGATTCGTTTGTTGGCAAGTTTTTTCTGCTCGGTCGGGCATTATAATCGAGAATCAAGAGTCGCTATATATACTACGTCATCAACCGGACGACCATTTTGTTTACAGAACACGGCTAATAGAATAATTACGTGCAAGACCATAAGGAAGCGAAGAAAAGTGTTTTTCTTTGTCTGTCTGCTCGAGGGCATCGTCTTCTTTCCTTGTCTCTCTCTCTCTTGTGTCGTGTCTGAATCGTGTCACACTGCCGCAAACTGTGGCGTTGTTATCAAGAGCCGGTCATGCGGTGGAGAATTGTGAAACTAAATTAGCCAAGACTAGAAAAACATTACTAATTAACCTACACGCTGAATCAACTTCAAAGAAGTGTTTTCGAATGATAATAAGAAGATGGTTGTTTATTTGAATTATGTTTTATGCGATGACATCTTTTATCTTTCAGTAATCTGATTGTCTCTCTCTCTCTTTCTCTCTTTCTCTTTCTGTGTAGGAGTTCAAAACCTAGACGAAGTACATTTCACGACTGAGCAAACTTATTCTACAAATTAAAATTACTAGGTAATTGACAATGCAAATTGGTGAGTATATATGAGTTATATATGTATATATATATATATATATATATATATATATATATATATATATATATATATTTATTTATATGCAAAGTTTGAGTGATTTCTTCTCAGTGATCGTGGTTTATGAATCCTTCGAAACTAAAAACCATTACCTCGAAGTTCTTCAAGAGAAGTTCTATCGTCTGATCCTATTTGCATTCTCATCAAGCAACTTCAAATTCCCGATGCTAATTTTATCTTTCGTCGAAACTATATGGAAAGAATTTCTGAATTATTCTCAATTTTTAGTGAAAACAGTATTCGATTTGATGGTAATCTATTATCATAGCTCATAATGAATGTAGACAAGATTAGTGATCGGGAGATGAGGGCAGATCGGGCTCCTGTAGGACCCCCAAAAAACAACCATCCTCATGTTTTTTTTTTCCTATATAATCTGGAGGAATGTCGGTTTGATTTTCACAATATTAGCCATGGTCGCTTCCTTCCCATCATCCTTCCTGATACTCAAGGAACCTACATCTCATCATCCCATCATCCCATCATCTCATTGATCATTCATCCCGAACCAATAGGTCTTATAGTTATTATAATACATCGTCCATACTATCGATAGTCATTTTTTGACTTTGAAAAAATACAGAATTATAGAAATTTAGGCTCTCGTTGAACTCTTTTCGACATAAGAATAATATATATAGAATCTCACCTGGGGAATTTTAAGTAAGGACGTGGCAATATCGATATGATATTCACTTCCAATATATTCAACTTAAACACACATTTGGGTGTAGGAAAATGAAATCTTTTATTCTCAAGAAGGAGCTCCTTCGATAAACCGTTCCAGGACCGCGTACTCTCAGTTGCATTGTTACGGTCATACTTGACCTATAGCTGCATGGCAGATACGATATAGGGAATACGCTACTCCTGCAGCCGATAGCGACATGTGCTCGTTACAATCTCGCCGGCCATATTGGGCATTCACAAATAGAATCCCAGCAAGGCATTCTATATCACCTCACCGAGATACGTTACTCCTGCAGGCGATAGCGACATGCTCGTTCCAATCTCGACGGCCATATTGGGCATTCACAAATAGAATCCAAGCAAGGCATTCTGTATTATCACTAATATAAGTCTAATATGTGGGAAACTTCCTGGTTTGCAAAGCGGTGTGAAGCTACTGCCGAGACACAAATATGTAAGCCTTCTAAACGTTGAGTAACGTATCTCGGTCATATAGATTTATGGACAAGACAAACACGAGAAGTCACAAGATAAGTCAAATATGCGTCAGTAAGACTATATAATGATACTGGTGACCAATCAGATAGAGTGAACTCATCAATAGCCAATCATGGATGAACTCCTTTTATTCACAGCCTAAGTGATACAAAACCCAATAGTAACGAAATCATGACTAATTGAATTCATTCATCACTGATTATGAGTAGGCCAATTGATAACAAGTCCACTGAAACGAGTGGTCGAGTGACTAGCACACCTAACCGTCATTCAGGAGACAGAGGTACGATTCCTGCCATGGTCTACCATCCTGACACGGAGTTTTTGTGGTTTCCCTCTGTCATTCAGGTCAATACTGGGATGGTTCCTCAACAGGCCACGACAGACTGCTTTCCACTATCAAACACCTGATAAAATAGAGTTTCGTCTCACTATCTCATCATCCCATATATCATTCACCGACGCCAATAGATCTTAATTACCAGTACAGGGGTGTTAAGATAGCCCTTGAGGTGTTCCGTCCAAAGGATCCTACCTCTCATCCATAGCCTTGATTGGGAAACAATGATTCTGTATCAAGTTCCGAAGTTATTAAAAACTAGGCAAACGCGAAATATGCGTTGTGAGACGAGCGAGATATCTGAATAAAGTATAATAACAGTCCTACATTTGCTACTTTATTGACTCTGGTATTCTACACACTTTGTCCTTCATTCAATTACTACTTTATCTTCTCTGGTTTTCTACACACCTTGACGAATATGAAGAATATTGAATGCTTGGGCAAATATCGAATCTAGGAAGCAGTGAATCTTGGCTCATTTCCATATATTTGATGTATAAAAACAGTTATTTAATTTTTTTTCTTCGAAACGGCTGTTTCGAATTGCTTACAAAATGGTGGTTATGTGTATCATTTATGTTTGAACACTCAGAGAAAATTTTATTCTTTTCGGAGAGGTTTCATTTTTTCAAATTTTCTCACCCAGCCTAATCTTATGAGGTTTTCAAAAACTTTGACATGATATTTCTCAAATTCTAATCGACCGATTCATTCCAAAAACTATACAGTTCTGAGTTGTAAAAGTTGGCCCGTACAAAAAAAAGTTTCATGTTGATCAGTCAAACCCTGCGATCTGTGCAGTGCCCACAAAAAAAAAAAAAAAAAAAAAACACAGACAAAGCCCTATAAGAGTGGGATGGAGACTTCGCTATACGCTCATCTAATAAAAACAGTACGTCATTAGCCCGATATAAAATAGTTGAGAAACAAATGACAAGTTTAACTTGAACAATATAATACACTACTTATAGGCTTGATCGTGAAATATTGATAATTATAAGAAACCTTATTCATTGAGATTCAACTAATGAAATGAAACTGTTTCACGATGTGTGGGTGACGTAATTAACAAACTTGAAAACAATAAAATCGTCAGTCACTTGAATACTAATCAGTAACCCTATTGACGTGTGTGATATGCAAAGGTTGGTGACCCTCCAACACGACGTGGCGTCTTATTATTCCCAATTTGTCACAGTTTCGTCTGCACGCTCGTTGGCCACGGGCTGGCGCGTGATGCGGCCAGACGGATCTCGACCGATGGCCACGGCCGTGCACCGAACGGCCAGACGGAATTCGAACAGACGCCGAGCCAAGAAGCGCGCGCTTGCTAATTCACCGGAGACAATGTCGTGTGCGTGCGTTGGCCGGGTGCGCGATGCACGTGCGTGATGCGTGACGTCATCACGCACGCGTGAACGTGAGCTGATTGTTGGCGGTGTTGTGGCAGGTGATGCCGTTATTAGGGTGTTCGATAGGTAACGGGATGTAATTGCTGGTACGTGGGTTGATGTTGGAAGAGAATATGACCTGGCACCTCCACCGATATCTTGAAGACTTCGATAACTTGTTCATGATTTCCGAATAATGATTTGTTGTGATGGAGTTGACGTTGGTAAAACATACGCAAATTTAATATTCATACAAATGGAGTTCATTTCCCATATTTGACTATCGTTTTTAAATTATTTTTATTGACATTTCCTATCTTTCATCCTTAGCCTTAATCGGGGAGCAATGATTTTGTATCAAGTTTCGATGTTATCAAAAGAAAAAAAAAATTGAACTCATTTCCATAACATTTTCACTCATATTTTGAGTGAAAATATATTTTTCCCACAATTTTCATGAATTCTATTTCCAATTTCAATTCCTACTGTTGATTCATCTGAATCATTCATGGATTCATGTCATTCCATATCACTCTGTGTAGCTCATTAAAATTTGTTTTTTCAATATAAATTCGAAAATAGTATTACATAATTTATAATAATCATTGGTATCTTATGATGAGTGAAATTGATGTAGCTCGATGGCCGCATTTCAACATCAGAAGGGTTCTTTTCAAATGTCAATGAGTTATCTAACCGTTCGGATTTTTTTAAATTTTTCAATGTTTGTGACTTTTTTCAAGTGAACTGTAGACCAAAAATGGAGACTCATCATTTTTTTATTCCACAACACTTTCAAACGACTCTCGTTTGTGCAATTTACGCATCCTATTTCCCATACTTTTGGGTAACCAGGTAACCGAATAATAACCTTACCCGACCCGGATACCCGGGTATACCCGAAAGCATCACTAATATAAACATGATAATGACCTGGTTCAATTCTACAATTCAGTTCTTTCATATCATCTTCGATCTTTTAATGTGTTGAGAAGAATGCATCACTCTTCCAACGACATCAAATCTTGGCACACTGAATTACTTCTCAATCAGACTGAAGATGTGAGTTAGGATCGTTCGGTTCATAATAACGATATCACCATGCACCCGAACAAAGAACTCAGCGACACAATCATGGAAAAAAAATTGGAATCGATACAATTCAATTAAAAAAATATTTCAATATTTTCCATACGTTTCTTAAACATCAGTCATCTTCGTGAAAATGACATTGTTCATCACCAATCTGCTTCCATAAGTTCATGCATCGAATTCAGTTCTCTCAAAATATTTTCGATCTTTCAACGCGTCTGGAACAATTTATTATTCCTCTGAGAACATTAAATCTAGACATACATTATTCTCACCCAATCAGATCAAAGATGGAAGTTAGGATCGTTCTATCGTGCACCAAAACGAGGATATCACCATCCAACCAAAAAATTATCAACGAGTTCATAAACAAAATCACGATCCACAAAATTTCATCTACAAAAGAAATGTGTCTATATTTCAGCAACATCAGTCATCTTCGACAGATTTCATCACAGTCTCGTTTTGATTGAATGTTGCCATCGCAACATTGGCGACATCTGTTCCAATAGAGTGCAGTCTAATGCATATTGTGTTTGTTTGTTGCCACTTGTCGTCCCGACGCCTTCAATCGAACAGCGTCGTTCTCAATGAGATGGCGTCTATCTTTTGTTTCTCGATACTTCACTGATTGTTTCTGTTTTGATGGAGGGCGGCGGTGGGTGGCGGTGGGCGGGGCTCACTCTGCTGGCGACTTGTTGAAGTGCACGCTAAAGCAAGCAGTGACCGGAATGTGTGTGTGTGCGAGAGGGGGAGGGGGGGGGGGAGGGAGGGGGTGAAGATGGTTAGGACTGTTGGGTGCAGGAGGTGATAGAGGAAGTGAGGTGCTCGAGAAAATCTCGAAAAGAAGAAAGAAAATAAACTTCTTGGTATATACGTTCGAAGGAATGGGAGCAAAAGTTTCGTCATTCTAGGCAATGACACAAGTGGTCTTTATGGCTTTATTCTCGTATTGTATTGACAAAAGTGTCGCGCTGTTCACTTTAACTCGGCGAAGAAGAACGATTTTGTTCGTCGTCTTCGCGCGTTGATTGTCGACCGAGCCTGCACGGCCGGTTTTATTCCGTTATTATTAGCCAAAAGTCCACAAGTAAAACGAATCTTGCTAGAGAACAATAGACAGATTTCCTATACGTTCAGTATTATATTATACATATGAATTTTCATTCGATATTCAAAAAAAATTGTAGGAACGCTGTTGGTGGTGGATTGTTGAACTCACGATAAGTTGCAAAATGAGGTGCGCGCATATTATATCAACAGAACAATTATCAAAAATAGTACATTGGTGACAGTTTTTTGGTGTTTTTTGATCACATTGCATTTAGAAGCACATTCTGTTGTTTTTTTATTTCACACTGGGATTATTAACTCACTGTGATGGTAAGTAAGATCTATTGGCGTCGCTTGAATGATAATTGGAATGAAGCGGTCGTGGCCTATATTTTAGGAACCATCCCAGAATTATCCCCGCAGAAGACATGAGTGAGCCGCGGAAAACCCCTGTGAAGATGGTCGGTGGCGAGGGTCGAACCAAGGTTGGTCCGATATGCCCCTCACCGTCCGGATCACGGTAGCAACATGTGCCGGTTATTCTGATGTCTTTACTGGTCAGTGTCGAATACTCTATCGGGAGGTGTGACATATATCTAGATGGCAGTGGATCCTGAAGTGTATAGTTGATGATAAGCTCGGTTGCTATGGTAACCATCGGATAACTAACAATAGATATCAGGATGCGTATTCATGCATTGTGACTACAATAAACTACCATCTCATCGAAAAATGTATATAAGATATTTTCAGTTAGGGTAGTTGAGCCCAGTATTACAAATTTCAGTTAGCCTCAAACTGAGAGTTAGTAAAAACAGATGGGATGAGTAACCATGGGGATAACAACTTGAAATTGCCATTTGGAGCTACTCTCAAGATAGTAATTCTGGCACTTAGTCCATGTTATTGTGTATATCACCAACAATTTCTCTTTCAAAGTTGATATCTTCTCAGTTAGTTGAAATCTGGCTGATTTATTCCCGCCTTCGTTTGACCGGTTATTTGCACTCGGTCGGTCGAACAGTCTGGAATTGTACTCGTTTCAATGCGAGTGCTGTGTCGATAACTCAGGGCTGTTCCGGGTGCACGGAATGGCCAGATAGAATGGTGTGCGGAGTGATTGAAGACTTTTTTGCATGCCACTAACACTAGACGAAAGATTTGTTTTCCGAAGAAAACTTTTCCGCGAGTTTTAAACGTACTAAGGTCTACTATAACAGCTAACGATTTCTGCTTGCTTTTCTAAACGTCACTTTGGGGGCGGGTTGATGGGGGGGGGGGGGGGTGGCGGGGGATTTATGAGTTCCATAAGGTGATAGTGATACGTGGCCATTACTAGATCTGGGAGACCAAGAAAAACGGGGTCGACCGATTTCTTGAAAGGGATAAATTTTGGCTATGGGTTGGATGGATGTGAGAGGGATGAAGGGGAAGGGGGTGGGCCCTTTTTCATATTTTCTCGTCGTTGGTTCTCGCGAGCTCTTTCTGGTACATTTTCTGTCCGCTAGGTTATTGCTATCAATCATTGACTGGTGGCAATAACCAGTGAGTGATGGCTTCTCTAGCTGTTCGCTGTATCTAGTCCGGCTTGTAGTGTTGGCTCGAGTGAGATCGCGTGACGACACAAACCCCCTCCCCCCTCCCCCCTCCCCTCCTCCCCCCACCCCCTCTCAACACAACTCTCCGAGGACCATTCGCTATTCGTCTATCTTCCTTGTCTATACGAGGGGGTAATACATTTTTACCGTTATGGCTTTTCTCAACTTTTGGTACAATAATGGTAGAATTGCAAAGTCTTTATCGCCCAGCGCTACCTCCATACATGTCCATTCCAATCTTATGAATTACACCCATAAACACTGCGAGTCTGGCGAACGGTAAAACTTATTCGTTCCATTGCACTAATTCCCTTATTTATATATTAGGATTGTTTAGTTGAACGTTTACTGGGAGAAATAATTCCCGGACTTTTTTTTGTCATCAAATTAAATTGATAAGCATTTATTTATATTCCGGTGTAAACAATATCAATTTTCAGTTTGAGTTTGAAACTGAATGTTTCATTATCCTGCGACAAGTGAGTAGTTGTGGCCTAGATCCTGATCGGTCTCAGCAGCGATTGCATGCTCAAGGGGGACCTACCCACAGTGTAACATCTCCACTGTCAACATGACATATAAACGATCGCAGTGACTTTCCGGATTAACATATTGTGGTATTATTAACATATTCAGAGAAGTATCTTATAAAATACTGTCGATTCATAATGAACATTCACAATATGTTACGTGTTAGTTGTATGTAACGGTACGCTGTGAGGTGAAAATCGAATGCATGAATATCGAGTGTTACTGTTACATACAAGTGATATTCCCATCTTTTGTTATCATGAAATTTAACTCATAGACATTTTCGACAAATATTTTTCGTATTTTGTGATGTATTCGTTAATTTTGTATCTCACACGGTTCAAATTTTATGATCATGTTTATCTGAGACAAGATGCATTGAGGGTTGCGTTTGTTTGCGGCCGGGAGATGATGCCTTCACTTATCTTGAAAACACGTACCATACCTTGAGGACTTTTCTGTGTAATATGGATCGCTGCTCTATCTGGCGAGTTTTTGTAAAAACGGCTGATAGGCTGGCAAACTTGATGACAGCGAGCCGGCCTTGAACGTAACGTAAGTTCCTTTTATCACCACTTATCTATGTACGCTCAATAGTACGTTAAACGTGGACCGTGAATTGGAACATATTTTTAACATGGGAGGGATAGGAAGTGAAGACACCATCTCCAACGTTCAAACGCAACCTTGAATGCATCTTAATATGCGGAATCACCCTGGCGGGAACTTTTTGCCCTATGGCTACTTGGGACGCCTTAAACCGTCAGCTACGTGAATATTGTTTCCGTATTTTCATGCTAGCAATATGAGACTCGATTGTTCTGAAGACGAGTTTGATATAAATACAGATGAGTTTGGCCCGGATGCTGGCTGCTCGTGAAGAGATGTGATTCGATGGCCGCGACTTGGCGCTCGTCCCCATCAGCTGTGCATCACACTCAGTCCGCATTAATCACTGCACGCGTTCTCACTGACTCGTCCACGGCCGACACCTTCGGCTGCTCTCACGTCTTGCTTGCGGTCAGGATGAAAGCCGTTTTTTTTTTATTTTGGGTTTTAACGACGCACCATACTGATGGCTACGATCTATTGGCGTCGGTGGATGATGAATAAGATGATGGGATGATGAGATGAAAGGTTATTTTTATCAGGTGTTTTGGATGGTGGGAAGGAGTCGGTCATGGCCTGTTGTTAAGGAACCATCCCAGTATCAACCTAAACGACAGAGGGAAACCACGAAAAAACCCTGTCAGGATGGTTTACCATGGCGGGAATCGAACCCCGGTCTCACGAATGACGGTTCAGTGTGTTACCATTCGACCACTCGTCTCGGTATGAAAACCGTTCCTTTCCATTCATCTCTTCATTTTTTGGGGGGGTTCTGATCCACGGCCCCATCAACAGCTAGATCATATGGGAGTACGAAGGAGTGGGTGAAAATAGGAAGATATTATAGATGAACGGACATTTACAAAAAAAACATTTGCCTCATGCTGCACTCTCAACGCCCACCTAGGCCCAACGTGACTTTATATGCGGAACTCAAAATCACGTGCTTGATTGGAAGTTGGAAAATATCTCTCGAAATGAAAAGAAGAAAAAAAGTGGAAAATCTTTCAGCTCGAGAATTTTTGAATTTTGATTCAGTATAAGAACATGTTTGACCATTTTTCATCAACATTGGGTGTATTTCAAAACCAGTGTACGTAATTTCCTTATTGAGCATTGTTGTTCTATACATGTATTCTAGAAGCATCATAACTAAAATATACGAATATGATTCTGTAACTCTGTGAGGCCTAATTTCCAAAAAAATAAAAAATAATATAATTTCAAATACATCATTTCAAAATGTGTTGGTCTGAACAGATCTCGGACCTTTTGATATAACAATGGAATCAATGGAAGTCTACCCGAATAATTGTGAATGAAACTATAAATATTGAAATGGCAGCTTCAATACACCCTATCAGAACCAAAAGTCAATCTAGACTATCACACAATTCCATAAACAAATCAAATTCCCTACCATTGATTAATAATAAAAAAAAAAAAAAATCATCCAGCATTATCACTTTTTATCTAGTACCACTTCTGTTTGTATTCCTGCTACCATTGAGATACTGTTTCCGAATCTTAGCAAACGTAGTGTAATATTCTGCCATTTCAGGATGATGTAAATGTCCCAGGACGAGCCAGAGCGTAGCTTCCACGTAGGTCCGTGGTCATTATTACTAAACAAGGGGTAAAGCTCGTAATTCTTGGCCATATAACAACTCTTCCCCCCCCCACCCCCCCTCTCAGTCCCCCCTTTTAATATTCCCGGCTTCACTGCAGTATTGTGAGAGCAGTGCTATTCTCTAGTATGATGTGTATGAGAGATTGAGAAGAATTATTATCACCAGATCCTGCGTGACTAGTGAGGTTACGAGCGACCGTGTCCCCTATCTCGCAGTATTACCGTCCGGGTGGTTCGGCCTGTCATATCTACCGGATACATATATACACTACCGAGTTCGAAAGAACTTGCCACGTAAATTATATTGTAATGGACGTGGATGTGAACGAGGTATAAGAGAAACGAATGCTCTATGACAGCCGTGCATCATCTTGATTGATGTCTAGAAGAACGTTACTTAGCAATTAAAACAAGAAGAAGGAGATGAAGAGGAAGGAGATGAAGAGGGGAGAGGGAGAGGGAGAGGGGATTTCGACCCGACTTTTGACCAACCAGTTTGCGTCTAATTTGCACATGTATAGAAGTGTAGTGGTTATGATGAAACGGGTTTGTTTTTTTGTGACAATGTGACAGTTTTGAAGAACAATTGTTTTCGACAACAACATCGTCTTATGAGCTACTTATTTATGATTCTTTGAAGAAGTTTTATGTCCGTAGTGACTCTTCGTTCATTCAATTGAGGCCCAGTATAATTACCAAGTCCGATGAGCAGTTATCTGAGAGTTGGTGGAAAAAATAACAGGTAACCATGGTGATGATTATCAATTTTCATTTGCCAGTTGGAGCTACTCCCACGTTGGTAATACCGGGCCCAAGTTAACAATTATGTTTCAATCAATCGAACCATTTCGAAATAATCATGATAAATTGTGGATCGGAAAAGGAAGAAGAGAGCAGAAGATATCAAGAATGAGAAGGAAAAGAAGATCAAGATAATTATGAGATAAAATAAAAAGATGGAAGATTTAATTTTTTCAATGTGAATGTCTGAGTTGGTAACTATCCTAAAATTATAACTTCAATATCTGAAGTGTTCAATGCATATCTTATAGAATGGGAAACAATGATTTTGTATCAAGTTTCGATGCAGATATAATAAATGAATAAGAAAAAAATTTAAGCTAACCACACTTTTCTTGTACAATTACGAATTTCAAGGGTCAATCAAGAAAATTTTATATGTTCGGGGAATTATTTCCATTGATATGTCAAAATTACCTTGTGTTGAATTGAAATGAATGGTTGAATTGCTGAATTTTGCAGTCATCTTATTTTAGTTATTCTTCGGGGTGGTAACATCGCCCTTGTGACGCCCCGCCCGAACGATCCTACCTCTTGTACATAGTCTTGATTGAGAAAAATAATTTTGAACCAAGTTCTGATGTTTATGAAAACAAAATATGAATATATAACAAAATAATATCAAAATATAATCGAAATATAAGAATAATATCAAAATATAATCGAAATATAAGAATAATATCAAAAGATCCGCAATTTTTTGTTGCAATTACACATTCACAACCATACAAATTCAATAGACTATCGCGAAACGGCGAAAGTTTTATGAATTTGGAGATTTTGTATTTCAACTGATATGTGAAACTTAATTTTTTAAGTCATGTTCATCAAATAAGGGTAAGCATCACAAAGTTGAATCGTTTCTAAGGGGCACCACATAGAGAGACCCAAAACACTCAAAATGTCAGGGAAATGAATGGATTAATTTCTTCCAGTCTTGAATGAGAACATTGAGTGATTTCTCGATGCTTTTTTGTTCTCAGCTACGATGACTCCATTTGTTGCATCTTGGATCCTATAAGAATGGTTTGGATATAGGAAATCTTTTCATAAATACGTTGCTTCTCTCTCTGACACAATGACCCCTTCGAACATGTTTCTGTTTATTTGTTCATGTGATTGAAAAATGAACCTTTATATAATATCAAATCATTTCAATACTTGAATGTGATTTTAGTTTGTAATTTTGAATATGTAATTAGACGAGCTTTAGCGAGGATTCAATTTGACATGCTGAAAAAATTGGTGTTCGTTTTTATGTTGGTTTTTTTTCATGTTTTTTGGTTCGGTTTTCCACAGGTCAAATGGCTACAGCTATCAACTTCAAAATATTTTTCGTTATGGTTTCTCATCTAACTTGGATTTGTATAGTTTTGTGGCATTATCGTATGATACATTTTTTTATGAATTTTAGAAATTTCAAAAGTACCCATTAGAATAACACGTCTGAAAAAAAAAGAAAATATTTGTATTTCAAAAATAATTGAAATTTTGCGTGAAGTTGAGTTACACTATCATACACATTTCTTAAAACTTTCAGATTTATCGGGTGAGCCATTTGGAAGAAAAACCATAAAATGTGCTCAATTGGTACCACTCAAAGCAGTTTTTACCCATTTCCAACTTGAATGTCACCCAATTGGAGAAGTTTGGCAGAACAGTCGAAATACCATTACTATCCGCTCGTCTAACAACGCATATATGGCGTTTTCCTAGTTTTATATATGTAATAATATATTGACTAATTTCATAGGATGTACTTTTAATACAGAATGTAAAATGTTACTGCTCAAGAAATGAATAAATGAATTGAATTGAATTTCAATACTTGATTGGACATATTTTTATTCAATGTTCATATATATATTAACATGATGAATTCGTTTGCACCGCGATGTTTCGAATACGCAAACAGCTCCGGGCCTACTTGTGAATATGAAACGTATACAGTTGATTCGTCGATTTTCGTTTCGCTTGTCGTGTAAAAATCAATGTATGTTCGTATTCGAATCCAATAATTCAACAATTTGACATGAGCTATGAACAATTTTTCATTCATGATTCGAAAAATATATAATATATAATATATAATACGTATATAATTTGAAGTATAGTGTTGAAGGAAAAAAATGAATTACTTTTATTCCAAAGATAAATTAATCAGAATTGCTCAATTTTTCTTCACCAGTATACGATGCTATTCGTCATTGGATGTATTTCAATACATATTTTAGATATTCAATAAAATAACATGTGATATCATGTAATATAATTGTACCTTTGTGAGTTATCCCTTTGAAATTATTCTTTGGGATGGTAAAGAGATCCCCTTTGTGGTACCCTGTTTGAACGATCCTACCTTTCATTCATGGTCACATTTGAAGGAAAACAATTTTATATCAAGTTTCGATGTGAGATATATATATATGTATATAATATATATATATATATATATATATATATATATATATATATATATATATATATATATACATATATAAATATATATATATATATATATATATATATATATATATATGTATACATATATATCTATATATATATATATATATATATATATATATATATATATATATATATATAGATATATATAAATATATATATATATATATATATATATATATATATATATATATATATATATATATATATGTATATATATATATATATATATATATATATATATATATATATATATATATATATATATATATATATATATATGTATATTTACCCCATATACATGGAATATAACAACTTTTCCCAGCTTCTTCCACACTTGCGGCTTGGGCTCTGTCTTGGGGAGCTACATACTTAGTATTCCATGATGAATCCCATCTCAAGTTTCGAATAAACTCCATTCAAATAAATGACAAAGTATCTGACAAATTCATAATTGTTATTTCATTTTCTATCGAACAAGTTTTCAATTCACTTTCCTTCACTCCTGATGATCTCTCGTTTCTTTTGATCTCCGCCAAAACGCTTTCATCTGACTGCATATCTGGTCCATATGGAAGTCAGATCATTGTTGTTAATATGTAAAAGATACGATGTTGATACGGTGCATCGGGTTGTGGTTGCAAAGAACTGCACTGTCATTGGCTGGCGATGACAATGTTGCTCGATTGACCCCCCTCAAGTCACTATTTGTCGTCACTCGGTCATTGAAGAGGGGGCTCGCGCGATATCTAACGACCTAACTACATCGTCCCTCCCTTAGGTCGCATCAATGGAGCGTTATATACCTGCATCTTGTGCAGCCTAGCCCGTATTACACATGCACTATAACTGGAACACTCGAGACACTAATGGTGGGCTTCTGAAGAGATCCTCGTAGCTTAATTCAATTTTATCATTTTGTATTCATAAGGTAATGGTGTTTTCATTCGGAATTGCGAAGGCTTTTCTTATACTGGTGACTTGGAAGAATGGATAGATGGATTGAGATTCATTCGATTGTGGTCTGTTGTTGAAAAACCTTCCACTATCATCACTTCATCGTTTCATAATTATCTGCTCATTTTTTTCCCCCCGTATGACCTAGCTGTTGGTGGGGTCGTTAAGCAAACAATAATCATAATCAATCCATATAGGGCATAGGCCTATATATAACTTGTAGGTGTGAAGTGGGTAGAAGAATGAATGATATTCTGATAGTTTGAATTTGATTATGATATTATGATCATTATGATATTTTGAATGATTGATAGTAACATATATTTTCGTTCAAAAGTACGGAACATAGTATATTATGCATCAATTAAAAATTCAAATATTGATTTTTTTCATGATAATTTTTCTGGATTATTTCCTAATAATGGCCAGATCTCTCACACAAAGAAAGTGAAAGGAGTATGGCAATTGAATCTCCATCTCCTGAGATCCATTTGAAAAATTGAAAAATATGAATGTGTTTCCATAATTGTCAGAAATAATAAAATAGAAGCAACACCGTTTCATTGATAGGTTATTTTGTAATATCATCTGATCATCTCCACAACACACTTTCAAATCGAGTCAAATTCAAATTTCTCATTCGTGAAGATCACATATTTTTAAAATACCGATAAATTCCTAATTTTTAAACCAGAATTGAAGTGAATTTCATAATTCATAATTCTGGGGTGCTTGAGATCGCTCTTGAGGTCCGGATGGTGTTTTTCTGATCCATAGCTTTGTTCGGGAAACAATGATTCTGTCTCAAGATTCGATGTTGATATACACAAATCTATGATAGTTAAGTATTCACGAAAAGATAAATTCTCTTGCCATCATGAGAAACCCAAACTATCGTAGTTACATATTGGTAACGATGTTTTTTTCTTTCGTGAAAATGAGGTGTGACATTATCAGAATTTAATTTATACGTGAGACGAGGTTCAAGATGAGAAACGCAGTTGCATCGCATCTTTCAAGAGAGGGAGTTTTTCATCTCTCAGTAGGTTTTTTGTTCTCACCAGAATATATAACTTATCAATGAATAGTTGTTGGAAATCCTACTCTTCAAGTGCATGCAAGTGTAAGTGTACCAGTACGACGTTAAACCCAATATGAATATATATATATATATATATATATATATATATATATATATATATATATATATATATATATATATATATATTCATTTTTTAATAACATCGAAATTCGATACAAAATCATTTTTCCCCAATCGAGGTCCTGAATAAATATATTTTATTATATGTATATAATTATATTAAAAATAAATGAAATTTAAACTGAGATTCAATCAGCACAAGTATGTATACTCTAGAGTAGAGCCTCAGATGTAGGCCTACACTACCCTCAAGAGACAAAAGTAACTCATGAATTGTATTAGAGATTCTTCTCACTTCATCAAAGTTCAATCTTGTTAGAACCAATTTCCTTGTAATTCACAAATATCCACTCTAAACTTATCGCGCGATGTCACCGATATAATAACGTATCCAAACGAAGAGTTATCTCATATAAACAGTCGTAAAAAATGACCTGATTTTCTTAAAGATTCGTTCACTCTCAGCTTACCACGTGGCGTCACCGATATAATATCATGTCCAAACGAAGAATATATATATTTTCATATAAACTTATCAAACTGACTGTATATGTTCTCTTATGCAAGCTAAACTCACGCTGGTTTATACTGATGTGGCTTTTGCCGGTCCCTTCGTTCTTCTTGACTCAATCCGACAGCTCGGACCGCGTAAATCAATTTTCAATTATACCTTTAGAGGATTCAGCCATAGGGGTATATAACATATATACGTACGAGAGGGAGAGAGAGTGGGGTGGTTAGCAGAGAGTGAAAGAGAGAGAGAGAGGGGGGTAGATATATTCGTATTATTATACTTCACAGTCATATTTATAAATCAGCAATATATAAGGGAGAGACAGAGAAAGAAAGAGAAAATAGTAGACAGTGGTTATGCCTCGTTCAATTTATGAGCTGCTCTCTTATATGGAAAGTGCATAGGCTATACAGAGACTACTGTTTGCTCGCTTATATATATCTGTATGTAATATGTGAGCTTAGGTCGACATTTTCTACCGTTCTGTTTCTGTCTCTTTCTTTCTCGTTGGTGTAATAAATCGTGGCTATGAAATGTACTCTTTTGAAGCGTAGCTTGTAGATGAAAAGAAATCGGAGATAGATGGATGGACGTTGAGGTAGCGGCTCCTGTATCCGTGCTAGATGATAGGGAAACTGTTGCGATCAAGGTGTGTGAATTGGTAAACGGAAGTTTGTAAAGTGAAACTTTGTTGCTTCATTGTTGTTTGGAATGGGATTGATAATGAATGAGAGGAAGTGTCAAGTGATTTAAATATACTTGATTTTTGATTTGTACTTTATTTTGATTTATTGTATGAGAGATTTTCTACCCTGAAAGAGTCTCATGGATTTGTATGGGTTGGATTTGTTCGATATAGCAAATTACCGATGGCTCTCATCTTTCAGGGTATCAGTTTTGTATAACAATGTCCAGTTAGCATTATTCCGAGAGTTAGTGCAGACAAATAGTTTGTTAACTATGATGATGAGCACCACTTGAAGGTTGGTTTGAGCTGTTCCCAAGTCAGTGTTAACTACCCTTTAATACATCTCAACTACCTGCTCCACTTCAAAGTTTGTGCTATGGCAACTTTGAAGGTGAGAATTATGGAGCTGAAACATTCCTTAAGAGTGATATGTCCATATTGATGAATATTGTACTGAAATTCTTTGAATATTTTCAAATAAATATACCAGCTCATTTCATTATGATATTGACACTTTTGAGTGCGAATGTAGGCCTATTCGAAGATCATTATTACTTGATCAAAGAGTCAACCTACAGCGGAGTCGATTGCGGTTAATTTCTCACAAACACATGACTTATGCGGGACTCGAACTCACGCCCTTGATGAAACTTCAGTTTCCAAAACGACAACCTGAATATACCGGAGCTAGACGGTCGTCTGCAAAAAAAAAAATCACATGTTCGTAAATGATTCTAAATTCAAAACAAATTTAAATAAAAATACACTCACTTCAATTTACAAGTATATTGTCTATACACACACCATTGCATAAAATAATAATAACATACAGGATATATTTGTTGTGAGCCTAGTCCGTGTCTGAATGCTCGCCTGTTATTGATGAGTACATGTCTGTTCATTCTAATCTGACTGGCCTCTTCGATCCTAAATCTTGTTGGATAAACAAGAAAGCCAGCCTTAAATCTACCTATATACCAGGACACATATCCCATTAATGGTGCTGTCCACTTGGAAAGATTTAATACGATGAGTAGAATTCCTGTGGCGCCGTATAGTGGGACAGACTCGAACTATCCATCTCGTCCAACTCGGCCATCTCTCTTCTCTCTTCATGCGAGGCTGGAACGAACGTCTTCACCCAAACACTTGCTAGCTGCGATCGACGACCAAATACTTTGAATATCTTGAATCACTCGATGTTGTGGTTTTGAAACAACGGCGAGGTTCGATTGAAAGTGCATGGCATTGAAAAAGAGCATTATTCATCGTGGAGACGCTAGATGGTATAGAAACGTCTTTTTTTACATTCGATTTCAATAAAGGAACATACAGGAATTTTCACGCATGTAAAAATACTATAAATATAAACATGAGTACATTAAGAAGTAGTAAAAAAAAAACAATAAAATGATTAAGATGGAAATTGGTTGTGAATATTCACGAATATTTGAATGTATTTGATGAATAATTACAACATAAATAAAAACAGTATAATTCATATATATTTTGACTGACTATCTGCTTTACATACAAAACTGGACGAATTAAAGAGAACACAATTAAAAACCAGAAACAATAATTTGAACTACAATAACTTGACTGTTTCAGAGATGAATTTGAGAATAATACGAATGTATGACAAGATATTGAATATTATTATCAAAGGATCTTTATTGTTGGCGAAATTCTGCGGGGCCGTTCTTACATTAATTAACATAATTCACATAAATTTCAGGAACAAATTTAAATACACGGAAAATTCAACCGCATACAGAAGGACAGATGAATACATACAGTTGTGATACACATGGAGATATATGAACATTATGTGAACTTACAACAAAATCACTGTAACAATATAATTACTGGGAAAATGCGGGATGCGCGTTGTGAGATGAGCTTAGAAGTATGAAAATCTAGAATGAAAAATAACTTGTTAGCTCAATTTACATCTATGGGCCTTGGATAACTTCAAACGTTCGAAAACCTTACTTGCAACTTGTTGATATTTATAGTAACCTACAACCTGTCGCATAAACACTTTGCAAAACCAGTTGATCCAAATATTCAATAAAATGTTCACTTGTATTGCGTTTTCTTCGTTATTTCTCATTCGATTGTTGCAAAAATCTCTGAAAAGGTGTATAATAATATTGTTCATATTCGGTGAGAATTTGAGAGCTTTTGAAAAATTCTTGTTTTTCAAGTATTTTTCCTCTGGGTTATTCTTACGAGGATTTTTCAAACTTTCCGATTATTTTCCGGAAACACCTTCCGAACGAGTTCTTATAATAAAAATCCCAGCCTATTCTGGTATGAAATAAATATGTAGAAAACTTTCAAGACGATAGGTATTTTTTCCTGACCTGTATGCCGCATACAAAATTACAAAAAAAAAAAAAAAGCCCAATTTTTTTCGGTATGTCAAATGGAATCTTCGCTACGCTCATCTGATGAGTGTGACAGAATATTTTCAGTAATTTTACCACCAATTCTTCTTAGTAGCCTACTCAACATTAATATATAAAAAAAAGAAGAAGCAACAATTGTAACATATATCAACATGCCAATAGAACAGTATGATATTCTGTTTTAGTACAAGAATAATTACGAACAAAAGAGAATCGTATAACTGGAATGAATAATCACGTGATGATATGAATGAATAGCATCAAAAACAGTGAAGCTCATTACATAACATATTTCAGCTTAGAGGTAATTTGAATTTAAAGTAGTTTTGCCGTTTCATTGCATTTTTGTTTGTGGTCTACTCGTGCAGTGTCATGATCCAACATGCCAGGCCCATCAACAAGTAGACCTGCCGCTATTGGTAGAACTGGTTCAAGTCTCATAAAGAAAACAACAACATTCTAATGAAATGCAAATATTTGCATATATTAGTGTAATTCTTGAAAGAACATTGTGGCAGTGAATTATGTTATCATTAACTTCAAAGTGTTTTGATTACAATTGTTTCAAGCACAATTAAAAGTTATTGTTGGCATAATTTCCAGTTATTTATTTCATTATTTCATATATCATTATTATATTATCATTATCATTATTATTTTCATGTGACTGATTTAATTGTAAGTCTATAACAAGTTGTTTTGAACCAACCATTATCATTGAATAAATAAAAATGAAATAAAATTTACAACTCACGGGGTTCGTAAAGTTTCATGTTGAAGGAGTAATTGAATTTGAAGTATCTGTTGTAATTTGAAAAATGGTTCATTTATGAGGAGATAAATCATTTAATGAATGACAAAAGAATGTAATTACTTTCTTCTCACATCGTACTTTTTGTTCAATTAACTTAAAATACAGCAATATGAGGATATTATGGCTGATTGAAAGTAACCTTCGATAGTTTCAATTAACTGATTTATAACTAATAAAAAATGTATATAACTTGAATTATATGGTAATTATTATACAGTCGATCATTGTATATACCAGGAAAACGCTATATGCGCGTTGTTGGACGAGCGGAAAGTAATAATATGTCGACTTCTTTGCCAAATTTTTGCCTACATTCGCCAATTGGGTGACATTTAAGTTGGAAATGGGTAAAAACTGCTTCGAGTGGTACCAATTTAGCACAATTTATGGTTTTCCTTCCAAATGGCTCACCCGATCAAGCTGAAAATTATCAGAAATGTGTATCAGAATGTAAATCAACTTCAGGCAGAATTTCATTTTTTTTTGAAAATATAATATTTTCTTTTTTTTTCTCTGTGTTATTCTAATGGGTATTTTTGAAATTTCTAAAATTCATAAAAAAAAGTTACCACTCAATAATGCCACAAAACAATACAGATCCAAGTTAGATGAGGAACCATAATGAAAAAAAAGTTTGAAGTTAATAGCTGTAGCCGTTTGACCTGTGGAGAACCGACAAAAAAAATTAAAAAAAAAAAAACATAAAAACGAACACCAATTTTTTCAGTATATCAAATTGAATCCTCGCTGAATCTCGTCTAATAACAATAGGTGCCCATTATGATATTCTCAATGAATATAACATTTTCATCGTTTTTCATTTCAATCGAAACAAATATACAGAACACAATGTATCTTCAGTTATCAATTTAAGACTCGAACTTTTTCAGTTTATGAGCTTTGTCTTCAAGTTTCTGAAATAGAGGAACGGAGAATTCCATATCAACCTTCAATGTGAATCAACAAATCATAATCGATATTTGGTTTTCGATATTTTACAACCAATATCAAATAATAAAGAGGAAAATTTTTCAACGGAATAATTTCAAAGTCACATTTTATTTACATAATCTACAAAGAAAAACATCTGGGGCCGAATTCACAAAAGGTCATAGCTTTGATCGGGATCAACTCTGAGCCCGATCAAAGTTGATACAATAATATTACCGATCAACTTGATACTGTCTCAAAGATAATGATAATAGATTGATAAAAATGATAGATTTAACTGAAAATTAAAATTGGAAAATCAAAAATAATAGATCAAATATGATATTATCTCTGGAAATTGTCGTAACTTTGAGCCGGATCAAAGTTATGACCTTTTGCGAATCTGGGCCGCAGCATAATGAAGTGTTATATTCGTGAATATAATCAAATTTCGGAATATTTCAAGCGATTCTCTAAAACATATCAGTTTCAATGTTTCGATTGATCAATATATTAAAATATAACTTAATTAAGTTCAATATATCATCAAGTAGAAATACAGATGAGATTAGAACACTGTGAACTGTGTATACTGGAAATACAATAATCAAATGAATCGATTCAAACTGAAATCAATTAAACTGCATCGTGTTCGAACCTGCATTTAATTGGTCTGCACAAAACTCGTCGTATTTTGTCAAAGCAGTCAGTCTAGACAGAGACTCCTAACTCTTCCCAAGTGTCACCAAACAAAATAGAGCATTGAGATTCGACGGAAGATGGCGATATTTTGATTGGTCAAGTCGATTATTTTCCTCGAAAAAAAAAAAAAGTTCGATAAATTACTCGAAACAAGAAAGAAGGAATATAAATTGTAAACACACAAAGGGAACTGGTATGACATTATATTGCCGTGAATTAATTGGAATGTAACTCCATCTTGTTGGGGCCGCCTTGGGGCCGACACTATTTCACATCGGACTTTATTATTTGAATAAAACATAAATATGAGTCACTGAAGTGAAACCTGAATGTGCCAATCGGCCAAACTCGGCTGGTTTGCTGTCATCTCGTAGAGAGCGCATGCGCAGATCCGTCGCAGCTATGAGAAGTGGTCAATTGAAATTGCAAACCAGGAAATGGAAATAACAATTACATTTGGCGTCAAGTCTATAGGACACGATTAGATAGAAAATATGAATATAATGCGATGATTTAAATAGTGAGATACTTGAATATATATCACCTGTTGGTGGAGTTTTTCAATGAAAAATAGTTTGACTTTCTTAATTTCTAGAGTTTTATTCATTTTTGTTAACAGAATATCCAATTCCTCTCAGAATTCTGAAAAAAAATATTCAAAATATTTGGAAAAAAGCTCCTCACCATGAATATCAATTGAAATGATGTCCCATGCCCGGCCAGATACAAAAGACTAGAAATTTGATTGGTTATAATATTACTGGGAGAGCTAAATACTATGACAACGCAAGACCACGAAAATTTGGCATATTCCCCAGTCCACCTCATGAGCACTGATGGGATTCTGTGCTTATATAATAATGACAATATGCAAGGAATGGAATGTTTCCATAGTATTCAGATCTCCTAGTATATATTCACCAATCGAAATTCTGGTCTCTTTTTGTAGCTATAGCTGGCCTATAGGACGTCATTTTGAGTGTCGGTCGTTGGAGGGTTCTAATTACTGGTAAAATTTGAGATTATTGTAGGTTTAATTGTGTGGTATGTTGATTTATTGAGAAACCATCCCAGAAATTGCTTGAACGACTGAGAAAACCATGTTGCACACATGTCACGATGATTGAATGTGACGGAAATCGAACTCCGGTCTCCTGAATGACAGCTCACCACACATGATTTGAATGAATCCATTCTTCACATGTTCAAATGGCTCTGAAGCTTTACTTTTGAACATTAATTCACACACATCACACATCACATTCTACATTCTTCTAATTACCTACCCTTATTATCTTGTGGGAAAGTCATTTTAGCACACTGGTTAGGTTGGTTGGAGAGCGGAAACTGTGGACCAAACTTCATCATCTTTGTTTCCCAATGAAGAAACTGTTGAAAAACTTCGATTATTATTGCCATTATTATTATTATTGTCGCAGACTAGTGAACATTCTGACTTTGCAGGTCCACCAAATTTCACTCATCCCTTTATTGATATCAATGAAGACTTGAAAACAAAATTAACATATTATTTTAGGATATCAAAGTCAAGATTATAGATGAATCCAATCAGATTATCGTGCTTTTGCAACTAAATGGAAAAAAATCAACACGCCCCGTTTGTTTGATTACATATTATCTATTTCAATTCTGGATATCGAAGAAAAAAAACACTGAAATATCAATGTCTCCACTGTTTTGTACTGTGAAATATCACTGGAACGATAAGGATTTTGTCACATTATTTAGGGTGGTAAGATCGTCCTTGTGGTGCCCCATTCAAACGATCCTTTTTTTCATCTCTCACCTCAATTGGGCAACAATGATTTTGTATCAAGTATAGATGTTATTGAAAAAAAAAATCCACTTCTTAATAAGTATGTCTTCAAATCTTGGGGAGAAATTTCATGAATATAATTGTTCAATACTCCACCATACCAATGGAAAACGAGTCACCAATAACCGTTTCAAAACCATTGAAAGTGTCACTTGAGCAGGTAATATTGTCGATAAAAGTGTCGCCAAAGCAACGCCAAGTGAATGACCAATAACACACAATGTAC
>OZ023332.1:42345300-42503596 GCA_964007535.1 Brachyptera risi
TTAATTCTACATTGGGGAAATTTAAGTAAAGCTTTATTGAACATGTGTATTCTTGAATTAAAATCACATCAGAAACACTGTCATATTTTTTTGGCCAAAGTTACAGCGCTTTAATGAAATATTAAGTTGCTATTTTGACTTCATTTTAGTGAAAAATCAACTATTTTTCCTCTTAAAATGAGTGTGATTCATAAATGAGAACGGGTACCTATGTTTATTTTTGCATAATTCTATTCGTAACATCTTCATCTACAATAAAACAAGTTTTTTGATTGAATGTCATTCCTTTTAGTATATTTTAATGATCTGTTGGATAATAAAACCGCATACAATTTGAAGGTTGTGTGTTAATTGATAGGGAAACATCCAGTATTTGAATCAATATATCTCAAAATTTATCCCGGTTAGCCTATCATCTGTTTGGATATTATTATCGAGCACATCAAAACGAATCGAATGACAAAAAATCATATTTTTTTCATGACCTTGAGGTAATGGAGGTTAGACCTTAAAAATGAAAATGTATTTTATTTTGCACCTTGAGTAATGAAATTCTCAGAAATTCTCAAACCTGAGTTCAACTATCTGAACTCAATACTCATTAAGACATTAATTATCCCAATCAACCCGGACCTCTAGCCACCATTGTCCCGAACATACCACTCACTAACTTCATCTTTAATTACCGAACCACCCAATAAAATACCGAATAATAAATATAAATCAAGATTGAAAAGTTAATTTCTCCGAATGGATTGTATATATATATATATACGAAATGATTGAATCGCTTCCCCCTTACCCACCCGACCCCTCCCTCTCCTCATACCCTCATAAAACACTCACAGGTTCAGACACGACGGTTGTTACGTCTAAAACTACTCTCTAAATCATAACTATGATATGTGAAGGGTATTGCTGGGTAATAAAATATATTATCCTCCTCCCAGAAAATGAACCTTCTCTCATTTTAATTTCATACACAAAAAGCTTTTCAGAGTAATTAATCTTGAGCGATATATATATATTTTTTTTCATATATGTTTTTTGATTAAGTATATTTCTTCAGACAACGAATACCTGATTATGAGAATATACATCTCCTCCCGCCATCACAACACTCCTGCTATCTATCAATATTATTCTTATTTTGTCGATAAATTACTGGCGTTGTTGTGCGCATTGACACACACGCACTAGTAACTTATGTTGGCACTGGCATTGAGAGTTATGCTTGTCTGTTAGGTTGGGGAACGTGTAATTATCGACGAGGCAAAACTTCTGAAGGTAGAGAAAAGGTGGTGTTGATTTACTTCGTATATTCGTATCTCTTTCTTTGGCTAGGTAGAGAACGAGCTTTTCGGCGTGGCGGTGGTGGCGCGCGCATCGAGTGAAGGTGTTTTACGTCTTCTGTTTAATAAGGGTGATTCGCGGGATGATGGTGATTGTTGTGGTGGGATTGGTGAATTGAGAGGTTATGTTTGATGATGTGTTATTTGGATGTTTTATTAGTTTATTTCTCGAATAATCTAGTTGTTGGTGGGGTCGTTGAGCAAACTGTGACGGGATCATTTTGTCGACTCTTGCAAAGTTCAATAGTTGTGTATATATACTTCGTAATCATTCTGGAAAAATCATCTTTTTTAATAATTTATTTGGATGATACTCAACATGTGGGAATATTTTTTCATCATGATATAGATATATTAAATACCAATTTGTATATGTTATGCTAGGGAAAAAGAGAATCAGAAGATGTGGAAAGAAGAGCGAAGAAGAATCGACGAAAAAAAGGATACGAGATTGTGTTTTCCGAGACATATGATTGACTCGATTGTGCAGTTCAAGCCTATACCTATACGCCTCAACTACACAATATACCCATACCATATACCTTGTTTGACCGATCAGTCATTTTTGGGGGGTCATGAGATCATGTTTGTGATGCTTCATTCGAATTCACCCACTCGTTTTGTCTTTTATTCATTCATTTTTGTCATACTTCTATAATATACACTCACAATTGCAAAAAGTCCTGTGACAAGACCTCAAACTAAATAACTGAACTTTGAATTGAACAACGATAACGATAATGAATATTTATTGAACAGAAAAAATCAGGGGGGAATTCGAGGTTGAATCTATAAAGAGGGTTGAACTCAAAGAAATGTACTATCCAGATTATTATTTGTTATTCATTCGTATCATTCTCGTACCTGGTCGCTGTTACATTATGACATACTAAAAATAGTTAAAACTTTTACAATTTGTAATTTACTTCAGCCTGATACTGTCGTTGTGATTTGACACAACAATGAACGGGACATTGTTGTCCACTAATTACAACAATGTGTGGCACATTTTCGAGGAGCGTATTGAAGATAACCTCGCTGATCGTCCAACAATGAGAAACAAAATCAATGACAAAATAATATAAACGAAATCAACTGAAAAGAGAAGGAGGTCTCGTAATATTGCTTCGTTTGAATTCTTCTTGTTTTCAATTGTTGTTGAATCACTCACAACCAGTTCTTCAGTTTCAGACTGGAACACTGCATATTGTATCTCATAAACCCACACAATATTGAATCTATCACTTCATGTGTTTTTCAATCTACTAACCAATCAAACAATGTAATAATACATATTTAGTCACACATTAATTTTCTTTATCGTTTGTACTAACCTATACATGTCTACAGTAATCACCAAGCACTGGTAATTACAGGGCGTTACCATTCACACTTCGATATATCGTGAGCCCTTGAATCGATCTATCGATAGGTCGATACTCGTAAAGAATGTCCATTACTTATTTCGATACCAGTTACTGCGCGCTCTGATCGATTTCGAGCGCCAACTATCCGAGTGATTTGTAAGACGGGTGAAATCAAGGTGATAAAACAGATGCGGGGGAGGGGGAGGGGGGGAGGGGGGAGGGAGGAGATAACATACTATTTAGTTGCAATGCACGATTTCTATCATCCTTGAGTTTTGACGGAATGTTCGCAGGATACGTGTTGATGGCCTATTGGTCAATCTTGAGATGTGGAGGAATACGGAGTGGGATGGAAAGATGGGATGAGACCGGTATAACTCACTTGTGAATACTAAATTGAAAGTATTCATAGTGGTTTTCTGGAGGAACTGTTGGAAGTTGAGATGAAATGGTTGTCTTGAATTGAATGTGAGGTTTGTAAGGTAGGATCGTTGGGATGAGGTGTGACAAGGGTGATCTTACCTGAAGGAAATAGTTTGGCCGTAACTTATTCAATACACTTTGTAAACCTGTGGGTTGACGAATAATTCAATTGCTTTCAGTGAAGCAAGTCATCTACCATTTTGTAATCGATCTGTTTTTTTCTATTTCTTCGATTCTTCATGAAATCATCACCTTCCCAAATCAGCCTTTCTCGTACATCAATCTTCAGAATTATCTCATTCCAATCAATTTCACTTATCAAAACTGTCTTCAATATATTTTTTAATTGATAACTGTATCCAAGTGTGTTAATTATCAGAATACATAATGTTTCGAAAATTGTGAATTTGCCTCAATTTTGATTACAGTTTGGTATATATGAATGATACGTCGGATGTTTCGAAATGCGGTTCAACAAATTGACGATTGAACGCATTAATTATTATCATGATAGTTAAAAAAAATCTCTTTTTTAATAACATCGAAACTTGATACAAAATCATTGTTCCCCAATTAAGGCTATAAGCCTATGAATGGAAGGTAGGATCGTTTGGGTGGGGCACCACAAGGGCGATCTTACCACTTCATTTCGATTATTTATTAGGAAAACGCTATATACGCGTTATTAGACGAGCGAAAAGTAATAGTATGTCAACTTCTTTGCTAAAATTATGCCTAAATTGGCCAATTGGGTGACATTTAAGTTATAAATGGGTGAAAACGGCTTCGAGTGGTACCAATTTAGCACATTTCATGTTTTCTCTTCAAAATGGCTGACCCAATCAAGCTGAGAATTTCCAGAAATGTGTATCAAGATGTAATTCAACTTCACACCAAATTTCATTTTTTTTTAAATAATTTTTTTTCCGCCGTGTTATTCTAACGGGTATTTTTGAAATTTCAAAAAATCTTTAAAATAAAAGTTACCAGCCAATAATGCCAAAAAACTATACACATCTAAGTAATATGAGAAACCCTAATGAAAAAAAGTTTGAAGTTGATAGCTGTAGCCGCCGTTTGACCTGTGAAGAACCGACAAAAAACCATAAAAAAAAAAAAAAAATTATCACCAATATTTTTAGTATGTCAAATTGAATCCTCGCTAAAGCTCGTCCAAAAACCTATGCACTCCAACATATAGACTACCGCGCTGTCTGTGTCTGTAAAATATGTTAAAAAAAAATATGTGAAATAAAATGTATCAGTACATAAGTACATTAATACTTTGAATCATTATCGATCAGTGGATGATCAAATTCAATAAATCTCAGTGACCAGTAAAAGGACAAGTCCTCAATAGTAAACACATTTAAATCAAAATAAAGCAGTTAAATTCAATCAATCATACAAATAAACCATGCTTTTCAACATCGTGATCTCTGAACCGACCAATCAGATGCTTCGTCTCACACAATAACATCAACTTGTCGCCAGTCAATAAATACAAGTATTTCCACGTCCAATGAGAGACAAGCAAATACTTGTCAACTTGTCAGCCAATCGCTGTCACGATGGCAAATCTCGAGTATGAATTAATTCCAGGAAACGACGTATAAATGTAAAGTTATGAGCTGTTCTAGTTTTCTCCACACCGATAAAGCTCTCATGTGATGTGTGTTAACTCTCGTCTGAAGGGACTTAATTATAGGCCTTGCACACATGAAGATGGATGGATGTTCGGGGCGTGGTGAAAACTTTGAGAGGAAAAACACTCGAGAATAACTCGCGAGTTCACACGAATCACAACTTATCTACTGTGTTACAATCAGAGAAACGTCGGACGAAAGGTGTGCTTTGGAAATTAACTGCGATCTTTGCTTTTCAGTGTGGAATTTTGAAACTTTTTTTTTTTAATAACATCGTAATTTGATGCAGAATCATTGTTTTCCAATTGAGGCTATGGATGAAAGGTAGGATCGTTTGGAGGGGGCACCACAAGGGCGATCTTATCAACACAAACATTTTGAAACTGAATTTGAAGTCTGAGAAGATCGCGCGATCAGGACCTCCCGTTCGGTTAGCTCAGCCAGAGTGCTTTGTGAAGAAGGAGTAATCTTAGTTGGGTCTGAGTTCGAGTCTCACATGAGATATGGATTCGGGTAATTATTCAGAATAACCAATACTGACTTTGTGCGATTTTTTTCTTGGGAACGTGACATTTTCCAGTATGTTTGGATGAAGCATTTCAATAAGTGTTTAGGTATTTGATAGTTTTTATTGTATTTCCCTATTTTTTAGGTAACAAGTTTGACATTTCAACACATACTTTGCCATTATCTTGAAACGGTTGCCATCCCAACGGTCAAACCCAAACTATTCAATCTGAAAACGACTGCTTCAACACGAGATTAAACACATATCTGCATTTTCATTCAAAAACATCAGTTCAATAAAAAGTCATTGAAATCTACGTTCGTCATACATCCTCAATGGTAAACTAATATGTATACCTGACAATTCTGATTTTTTTTTACATAAGAACCGTGTTCGATTTTTTGGACTATAACCATCGATTTTCATTTTTGGCGAGGGGATAACAAATCTTTGAACATGTCATGAAATCTTCTTGGAATCTCGTAAAATCTCCCGGAAATCCATTGAAATCTGAAATCAGGTAAATTCACTAAATTCACTATAGTTGTTTACCCCTCGATTTCTGGTGATATCACTCTCATATAGTGTCCACTTTTTCGTATTATCATATGATCTAGCTGCTGGTGGGGTCGCACGATACATTCGTATCCCCATATAACTCAGCTGGGATAGTGGAGTTGTCTGATTATCTCTTCGTGAGATCAGCTGTTCATAATCTGAGGCTCAATATATCATTGTATTCATGAAAAAAGAAAAAAAAGGTTGTTACCAAAGTCCAACGTAACAAATGACACCGTCATGTTTGACATTTCGAGGGTTAATGACTTTTTTAACGAGATTTACGATAAGAATCACAACTACATCTTCCAAAAACGATGATTGTTCATCAAATTGTGGCGACATTAGGTGATCAAACCAAGGTTTTCACCATTTTTCAGTTGGTAGACGACCTTCTACTTCCGTGGCTACATTCATATCTGATATTAGACATAAAATCCTATCAATTATTTAATTGAACCTGCTTTAGTCTTTTATCAAAATCTCACTTCAACTAATGTATCGAATTTTATTACAGTATCTTAGTACCTTCATGATTCTATAGTCTTGCTCAGCGACTAGTCCTTCCATTACTCATTCCGGTTTAGCCGTATTTCAATATTCAACTTTTTCTTACATCGCACCAATAAATCCCAATCTATCTCGTTGTCTTCAAACTCGTAAGGCCAACACGATCGTAAACCACATCGACATCACATTGATTTGCAACGTCGTTTTCTTTAATTACAATGTGTAATGAGTAGCTTTTACGATCCGGCATTGTCCAGATGAGGAGTGGAAGGACGACAACGCCAGTCATCCCGAAGGAGGCTGGGATCTTCCCACGGAACCCCGGCGTGGCATGCGAGCGGGAGGAGGCTGTCGGCCGCCATACATCAAACCACGTATCTATGTGCCATCATAAAGCATCCCTATACCCCCCCTCTTCTTCGCGCTCGGGCACGATCCGTGTCGTCCCTCTAGTCTCTCCGAATACTCCTCCCGCTGGCATCGCCTGCCTAGCTGCTTGCTTGACTGAATTATAGCACATACAATTTATGAACATTTGTAATCCCATTCAAGGTTTTATGCAGATATTACTCACTCAAGCAGGGAATATGAGTTTATCAAGCTTTCAGACGTAAATCATTGCTCTTGCCGAGTTTATCTGTAAATTGCACTTTCCCAGTAAAGCAGTGGAGAGAAAAGGAAGGAGATATCTGGGTGCGGGGGTGGGTGGCAGAAAGGGGGTGGAATCTGACTCCATTTCATCGTATTTTGCGTCTACTAGTTTTCTACCCTGTGTATGTATGTGTGGGTGTGTGTGTGTGTATATATATATATATATATATATATATATATATATATATATATATATATATATATATATATATATATATATATATATAGGGAAGCACAAATCATTTGGAATTTTGAGAATGGGCGGCGAAGTGAAGTTGTATTAATGTGTGTATCTGGGCGCTCGTTGAGTTACAGCGACGTATGTGCGCGCGAAAGTCTGTTGTGTTTCTTCCATATAACGGTGGAAAAGAAGAAAAAACCATAAGTTATTTTCTCGCTTCTTCCTTTTCTACATTACGATTCCTGGCCTGTTTTGCAAAAAAAAAAAAGTAATTTCAATTTATTATTTACGAACGTGAAGATAAAATGTATATATGCTAACTTGAGCTATTCAATAGAATAGGGGGGAGGGGGGGGGGGGGGTGACGAAAATGTATCTAGTTTTAGAGTTTAAAAAATGATGACGAAAGGAAGGAAAAAGGAGTGTGGCTATTAATTTTGGCGATAACGTTTCTTTGTCAACTCGCGGCGCGGGTTGGTGCAAGTTTGAATTTCGAATCGTTGTGTGAATTATGGGAAATTATCGGAACGGTGAAAAGAAACGCGAAAGTTAGTTGTGTAAAAGTTGCGGACAATAAAAGTGTGCCCGTGCCAATATTAATGATCGGGACGTTTCTCCTAATAGAGTCAGTTCGGCTCACACCCCCTCCTCACCTCTTGTCGTGACCCCCCCCCCACCTCCCCTTGACTTGTTCAGATTATTCTTTTTTCGACCTGTTTTGGTTTTTTTTTTCTGTCGAGCTTCTGAATAGCCATGTAATCTCTTTGGGATTTTGGCGTCGGTCGGTTTACACATACGGGAATACCGGACCGGCCATCACAGAAGACTCACACAAACCAAACTAACTTGTCCAATAAATTAGCGGTGTTTGACTTTTGGCCGGCCCCTTCATTTGTGACCGTCACGCGAAGAGAACCGAAAGATGGATAGATCCGTGTAAAGCAGGAGTTCTTTTTTTTTTTTTTAACAAACTTTGAAATTTAATCAAAATACGTTATTTACTGTTAAGTGTTTTGTACGTCTGTTTCGTTGTCATAGATCATCTGTAAGTTAATTTACTGGATATATTTATTGTGCGCAAAGTTTTTATGGCGTCTCGCTTTGGACATTTGCAGAGTTTCTCTGCATTGTATAATCAATTCATCGCCCATTACTCATAATATATACAGTACTACCACTACCCCCAAAGTATAACGTTCACTTCAAGTGGAGAGTTGGAACAATAATATCGCAAAACACGAATGTAATGGCATTATATAGGCATAAATACTCTTTCTCGTGGCTTCCGTCTAATATTTCTGAGGTCGCCATTTTCTATTTTGCAAAATACATCCATCTTTTATAATCTTTACTTCAACGGGATGGAACCCCCACCTTCCCCCACCCCTTCCTCTTTACCATCGAACAATTTATGAAAACGTTTATGTTTCCAATATTTCATTGTGTTGCCCAGCAGAAAGAGAGTTTGCTTGGAGATACGGACAAAGTCCACCTCCATGTCGTCTTCCTGCGACTAAATGGATGGTCTTTGCTTGCCTTTAATTTGTAATGTATTACCGGATCGTCGTTATAGAAGCTTCTGTATTGAAACTGGTCCTATTTATTGCTCCATTAAGGCTTCGTTTAAATCATACAGACTCCATAACTACCCCGTCCACCTAGAGGGGGGGGGAGAGGGGGAGGGGGGGGTCTTTCCTCGGGGTTATGTGATATTGTCTTGTAAAGGAATCGGCCGGACGAACGAGCCCCAAGGAAGGAAGGGATACGAGAGAGAGAGAGAGAGAGAGAGGAGGGAATAACTTGAGGGAAATTTCCTCTTACTATAATGGACGGAAACCAAAATGCAAACATAAGATTTATGCAGTGGTCAATAATATATCGAGGTATATATATAATACCTATAATACGTGAACTCAAATCGTGTAAACGATTTTATAAATGGAGTTTACACTGTTTTAACATAACATAACCACACATTTCTTCAGTAAATCATAAGAGGTTTATTTGAAATTGAATCCTTTTTGCAGCTCACGCTTCGAATTGGAGCTGTGTAGAGCGGATATTTTACTGCGGTTTAGTGAAGATAAAACACTGTACTTGAATGTATTGGTATTAAGGTTTTACTGTCTTGAATTTTACATGGAACATGAGCGCAAAATATGATATGACAAAATGTGGGAGTTGCAACTGAAATTGTGTGAACAAACGAGGGTCTGAGGAAATGATCACGTGAGCGATTTCAACCGTTATTTCCAGGCAGAATTAATTATAATAATGATGATAATAATATATTTTCATTTTATATAGATTGTGATAACAAATTACACTCATGAGTACATTCGAATATAGCAGTACGAGTATTAAAATACGTCAAGTTATAAATATGAATAGTCAATAATGTTAAAATATAAAATATCAAAATACAATCGTGTCAAATTCATTTGTTTTTGTACATTCGTCAACCACGTCTAACCATCGTTTGTTTCCTTTGATTTTCAAACAGTGATCATACCTGCAGTAAGAAGCATCCAAAAATGCTTCAATGTCATGAAATGAGTGTAAAATTAGGAAACTTTCTACTTTTTCTTTGAATATTACTCTCGAAATGTTGTGCTTTTAAAAAAAGTTGGCAAACAGATCCCAAAATTCATGGAATCCCTGTCGGCTATATTGAAACTATTCTTTTCAGACAAAAATTTTCTCACCTCGGGTGATATGGTCGTAAACTTGTGAATTTATCATGATTAATTGTGGATCGTCCCATTCGAGAAGCAGTACACTTAGGCACCGTATTATCAAGTCCAGTTAGCCTTCATCTGACAGTTCAAACTTGTTATCACCATGGTTACCTGTGGTATTCGTTTTCACCAACTCTCAGATATATACCAACTGGACTTGGTAATACTTGGCCTTAGTAGGTATATATATGGATATGTACTTCCGAATTCATGCCCTGAATTATTTGTATATTTTTCTATTCACGATGATTATGATGATTATTGTATGTATTGGTTTTACTTACTCAACGACCCCACTAAATCAGCTATTCGCTGGGAATACGGATTTGCAGATGATGTGCATGATACAGGGCCAATCAACCCATGATACACAACACTGGACTCCAGTTAACATTCTAATTCCTTGACTCAGTCCTATACGGGAGGACTATACATTCATTCATTTATATACGGATTAACGATGCATTCTACTGATGAATGAGATCTATTGGCGTCGGTGAATGATGAGATGGTGAGATGGTGAGATGGAAGACTATTCAATCAAGTATTTTTGGTTGGTGAGAAGGAGTCGGTCGTCCCGTTATTGACCTGAGCAACAGAGGAAAACCACAAAATAACCTGGCAGGATGGTCGTCCATGACGAGAATCGAACCCAGGGCTCCTGAATGATGGTTCGGTGTATGAACCACTCGGTCACACGTTTCAGTGGGATTGTAAATGAATAAATAAAAAAAAAACATTTTCCTATTTTCTTTTTCATCATCATAAGTTCATTTAACGATACTCAAGGAAGACAGAATGAGATTATAATAATTCAACAGGTCTACTGTAATGAGACATTCCATTTCTGCATTATACGTCTCACTTATGTAAATTTAATTATTAATTTGGCCACATTATACCGAACTGGATCTACCAGTTTTGTATCGTTGGTACGACTGCGCGTGATCCATTACACACGGCGTTCATTAAACGACACTTTAGTGACAATGTCCTCTAGTTGGCAGACATGCTTTTATCATTATACCCACGTCCGAGACGAGTTCATCGGTTCGATCAAATCTGACGTTTGTGTGTTGAAGCTTTCAATATTCATGTAACGAGGTGTCGGTCAAACAGCCGTGTGACGGGGGGTCGGTCAAACAGTCGTGTCGCGCGCTTGACATCACTCGAGTATGTCAATCGCGGCTTGGTTCTTGTTGTTAATATCACTGTTGAACCAGCAATCAGGAAATGTGATATATATATATACATGTATATATATATATATATATATATATATATATATATATATATATATATATATATATATATATATATATATATATATGAATTTATATATATATATATATATATATATATATATATATATATATGAATAGGCCTATATATATATATATATAGGCCTATATATATATAAATATATATATATATATATATATATATATATATATATATATATATATATATATGGATTCCTAATTTTCGGAATGGAAACTATGTGATAATGTATATTATTAGACGAGCTTTAGCGAGGATTCAATTTGACATACTGAAAAAAATTGGTGTTCGTTTTTATGTTTTTTTTTTTTTTTTTTTTTTTTTTTGTTTTTATGTTTTTTTGTCGGTTCTCCACAGGTCAAACGGCTACAGCTATCAACTTCAAACTTTTTTTCGTCATGGTTCCTCATCTAACTTAGATCTGTATAGTTTTGTGGCATTATCGTGTGGTAACTTTTTTTTTTATGAATTTTAGAAATTTCAAAAATCCCCATTAGAATAACCCGGAGGAAAATACTTGAAAAATCAAAATTTTTCAAGACCTCTCAAATTTTCGCCGAATATAAAGGAAACTATTAAGCAGATTTTGAGAGATTTTTCGCATCAATCGGATGAGAAATAACGAAGAAAACGCATTTATAAAGCATTTTCCCATCAATTTAGGCTATTACGGGAACCAATTAAATCTATAGCAACAAGTGTCACCAATTAATTCAAAACGATTGAAATGAATGAAGAGGAAGGCCGTAACATAACTGATTCTCGTAAGGTTTTTGAACGTTTGGAGTGATCCAAGGTCTGTAGATGTAGATTGGGTTGACAAATTATTTTTCATTCTAGATTTCTATACCCCTAAGCTCGTCTAACAACGCGCATCCCGCGTTTTCCTAGTATATTACCAACGATGTAAGAGATGTGAGAGAAAAAAAGGTTGGAATATATATACAATTTTGGTTCTCCTATTAATTTCGAAACTTGGTACAAAATGTTTCTTCCCCATAGAAGCTATGGATAAAAGATGGGATCGTTTGGACGGGGCACCACAAGGGCGATCTTACCACCCCATCTTGATTAGATAAAAGCCTACCAGTTTACGAACGTCCGGAACACATTATGACTGTTTCTGTGATATGTATCCGAACACAAAACACACGAATGTTGATATCTTCCACTTTGAAGAAAGTATCTTGGGCAATGATCACTTCTTTCCAATCAAAAAATTACAAATTTAAAAAATATATATGTTGGTGTATAGACCAGGGTAAAGTTAATCTATCCAGAAAATAGTTCATACTCTAGTCTATTGGAATGTTGGAGAAGAGACAGTCGTGGTAAAATATCAGAGAACCATCCTATAGTATCCACACTATCGACAGTGCAAGACTACGAGAAACTTCATTCAGGATGGTCCACCATCACGTCGGTAATCGAACCCCGATCTCCTGAATGACAATCCAACGATCCAACCGTCTCAATAACGCCGAGATGTGTTCTCGTCAGTATGACTGGTGACGTCACTAATCAAGAGCCGTGAGAGGGAGAGGGGGGAAAGGGAGAGGAGGGAGGTGTGAATTATCGCCGTGCGGTTTTGTCCTCATGACTCGTCTGCTCGCGCTCTTAAAACACGTGTTCGGCCGCGGATCCTGGCGCAATGAGCCGCATGTGCGGTTAGTAAGTGCTCGGAGGATCATCGCGAGCGCGGAGAGATTGAAGCACATACATCACCAAGATTTAAGATATCCGGCTGAGAATCTACATTTAGATGGAAGTTCATCAAAACGAGATTTAACTTGTACGATAAATACTTGTATAAGAAAAAAATATGGTCGTCAATACCAACTTAGAAAACAAGATATCTACGTCATGTTTGTGTTACTGTGGTGTCATGATTTTGTTGAGAGGAGATTTGCGATTGGAAATGCAACTCCATCTCTCGAAAGCACGCTAATTACCTTAATTTGCAATGATATTAGGTAATTCCCGAATTTCTACTATAATTTAGTTGGAAAACCTTCTTCTTTCTGTGGTTCAAGTATATATTCATTTTCTCTGAACATATCACCTGTTCTTGAGGAACATCACAACTAAGAGACTAGATTTTGAAAAATATTGACCATATTTATCTCCCTGATTTTCAAAAAAACTAGAAATCATCATCTCAATTTCAGGAATTATATTCGAATGTTTTTCTCTCCAGGACCCGGCCCTATACAGAATCGATGATGCCTAGGTCATGACTCATGGTCTCCGGAGAACAAGAAAATATTTTAAAAATCTGAAATTTTGATAATGATTTCTTGTTTTCTATGAAATTTGGGTAGTGAATATCGGCATCAATCAATAAAATCTAGTTTAGGTTTGTGATGTCCTTTAACGATCAACAGTTTGTTGAATGTTGTCACATTATTATCTATATCTCCCTCGTGATGCCCCTTCCGAACGATCCTACCTTGTAATCCTTGGCCTTGATCAGGTAATGATGACGTCATGGCAAGCTCAACATCTTCATCATAATGTAATGAAATAAATCTCAGCTCGGCTCATTAAAAAAGTAGCCATGAGTCGTCAATCAATCTCGGCACGTTTTTACCAGTATCTTGATATAATAAATAAGAGCCAATTTCTAGTTTTTTTTCGCAAATAATGTTTCATAAACGCAATTTAACCTGAACGTTTAATTGATCACGATAGGCCTATAAAAATTCCTTATTACATTTTTTGTTCATGTCATTAACTATAATTTCCGAATACATTAATTCGATTTGTTGTTGTTTTTGTTGTTTCGATAAATTATTTATTTTCACACAACAGATATTGATATTCGGATATCTTCATCTTCCTAAACTCTTTTGCACAATTTTCTTTCTTCAGACAATTTTCCGCGACGATCGTCCATTAATACACATAGCCTTTTAACGTATAACATTCATCTTTCCACCTGAAGTCACCATTTTCTCCCATCGCTTTTCCGCGCCGCGGCCGAAAGAAAGCTCTTATAGATCTGCAATAGTAAAACTGTCCACGACGTGGAGACTGTGAGGACAAAGTCAGTGAAATGCTCGTCGGTTTTCAGACCTTTAAGAGCGACCATTCATCATTTTCTCTAATGGCACAATGTATCTTGATGTCTGCGCTGATCAAATTTAATCCTCGCAAGCCCCGAATGCCTATAAGTCTTTCCCCCGCGGTGCCCGTTTTCTCCGCTGACCACACCGCAAGTTATGTCTTTCTCGTGTCATCAGAAACCTTGTAATAGACAATTTATAGGCTTTTATCGGACCAATCTAGCTGAGTACATCAGGCAGTGTGTATAGGTAGATAGAGATAATGTATATGACCTAGTATATCAATAGTTGGAAGTTCAATTGTTAGGAATCAAGTTCAGATATGGAGTGAATAATCATGAACTATTTTGAAACAGTCATTGAGATTTTTTCCTCTGGTATAGTTTGAATTTTGTGGAATTCGATCGATTGTATAGTCTCGGATTATAAAGTTTCGTGTTTATATAAAAGGGAATTATGGCATTTTATTCTAGAGGTTCATGAAACTGACCTGAGAGCTTTCAAAACAAATAATCTTTTTTCTCTTATAAAAACAAAGAATTAATCTTATTTCCAAGGGAACTGGAATATACGAATTTAAAAACGTGTGTGACTGAATATTTTTCATTTTGCTTCAAGAGGATAAACTATGATTTTATTTCGAGTGTTAATAACTATAGATAACTATGGATATAACTTCAGATAATTAGATAACCATCGAGGTCAACCAGCAGAAATCTTCAGTGAGAATGAAAAAATTGTACTGTTCAGGAAAAGTAATATGATTGATTGATTATTGCTTGCTTGAACGACCCCACCAACAGCTAGATTATACGGGGGTGAATAGTGATAGGTATTTGTAAATCACGATGATATTGAGAAGAGGGAGTTGTTCATCCTGAATTCTGATTCCTGTTTATTTGACAGTAAAACCTGGGGAATTGAATCATGTTGATTATTTATATAAAGCTTGACTTCAAATCACTTTTCTTTGATCGGGGCTGAAAATGAAAACAATTTGTGTAGTATCATTTGAACTGGTCCCACGCGAGCGATCAATCACAACCTCAAGAAGATCAAATAATCTCAATTTGAATCATTTAACAAACTAGGAATAGTAAGATTATAAAATCGAGGTATATTGAATGATCCAGCTAATGGTTTCGGTTGAAATAAATATACATATACATTTTTTTCTAATAACATCGAAACTTGATACAAAATCATTGTTTCCCAACTATGGATGGAACATAGGATTGTTTGGACGGGGCACCACAAGCGCAATCTTACCAACCCAATTGAATCATTTGAAGATATATAATCAAATACTGGATTATTCAATTATGAAAACTGGTTCATCAAGGACCAGTATTACCAAGTTCACATTTGACCTTTCTGAGAGTTGGTGAAAACAAACACAATGTGTAACCATGGTGATAACAACTTTTCACTGCCAGTTTGGTCATTCAGTTTTGGAAACTGAAAGACTTTTATCCGCGGCGAAAAATTATGGTCATAGACAGCGCAGTCCTGGTGTTGAAGTTCATTGGTTTCAAATAAGTAAAATAGGGTGGTAAAATCTCCCTTGTGGTGCCGTTCAAACGATCCCACTTCTCATCCATAGCCTCAATTGGGAAACAATGATTCTGTATCAAGTTTCGATGTTATTAAAAAAAAAAGTTTGGTAATTCATGTACAAAATTATTTTGTTTTATTGGTATGTCCGATTCTCGACCAACTCTCTTCAGTGTCTCCCATCAGTTGTGAATCGTGTCGACCGAGAACAACAGCACGTCACGTGTTGGGAAGAGGACGCCGTTAAGCGAGATTACGAGGCTGCGATTGGTGGACGACATCTGCGTCGCGACGCCAACTATTAGAACCAACGTGTGACTGCCTGAGCCAACTGGGGGGGGAGGGGGAGAGTTCAATTAGAAACTGAGCGAGATGCAATCTTATATCTTATGAGTTGAGATGGCGTGTGGCTGGTCGGCCATTTGGAAGATATGAGGAAATTGTTTGTTTGTCATCTTTGCGAGACGTTTGTCGTGACAATTGGGGCTTTTTCGTGGTTTCCGTCAGTTGCGGAAATACGCTCATCAAAATCTAAATCAAGCGGAATAAACACACACACACACACACACACATATATATATATATATATATATATATATATATATATATATATATATATAAATATATATATATATATATATATATATATATATATATATATATATATATATATATATATATAAGTTATTGTATTTTATGTATCTTCATTGAATTTATGTATTCCAATTAATGCAATGAAGATATAAATAATCTCACAAGCCACATAAAACAAATATAAATTTCAAAAAATGAACCAACATTGTACAGATTATTATGATTATTCACATGAAAAACATCAAATAGGTTGTGTTTTTTCAGCGCATTGCCGCAGAAATAAATTCATTCTGATAATTATTAGTTCTTATTAACTTTGGGATTATTTGTCAGATTTGTAAGAGGAAATATACAAAAAACTCTCACAAATGAAACAACATCTCAACACATTTCAATGAACTCCAAAACCATTAATAAACAAAAATAAAAACACAATGTGTTTTACGATATTGAATTAATAATGCCGGAAATGTTTCTCCGAGGAAGCGATGAACATGAACTCTTTGATACTGTTTGTTAGTGTCGTTAGTGTCGAAACGGACGGACCATTCCTGCATAACTAAGTATCAACTTTTCTCGCGCCTCCAATTTAAAATAATGGCACACAAGTTGCCACCGTTGAGACGAGCTATACACACGACAAAGATGAGAAAAACTTGTCTATCTCAGCTCGCCTTCTTCTTCTTATGTACCACTTTGCAGTTTATTAAAAAGTAAGCAAAAGTTAACGTGTTACCTTGTACTGGGCGGAGGGTGGGGGGGGGGGGGGGGTGAAGGGGGGTATGTACCTACTGGGTACACTTCGAGTGTATATATACCTTAGTCACCGCACGTTAATAAAAGGAAAATGGGAATGAAGAAGGGTTAACGTTTCGAGAGGCACCCTACTAGCTATTTGTTAGTAGAAAACATGATAGTCCTAGTTTTAATTAAGTTGTATTCTTCTTATGGTGATGGTTCTTCTAGCGACTGGTCGACCTTTCAGTTTGGCTCGGAGTGAAAGAAATGTTTTTGTGTAATGTACATTCATAGGTGATAGAAACAACGGGTTATGGTGATGAAGAAATGATTGTGTATCATGGTAACAGCTGACGACTAAATTATAATATAGTGAAATCAAAATATATTCTGAAAATATGATTATTATAATTATTACAACTTGAGTGAATGGAGCGATATATTAATAACCATGGTAACAGACTATTAAATATATCAGTTTCAACTTTATTCAACGACGCCTGTAAATATAAGTAATTCACGGCCGAAAAAAGCGCAGTATGGTTGAAAACTTGGACTAGAATATTTCGTTATCTGAACATTATTCTGTAACTTTTTTGATATTGATATTTGAGTTCCTTATTATTTTCTGTGAACTCGAGGAGATTCGAGTTTATTAGTAGTACTATTATACAGAATATAAATTATCTGTTCAATTCACCAGCAGATGAGATGTATAAAGAAGCATCTTTGCAGGATAGTGTCAACATAAATGTATCTTTCATTTTCTTGATGAACCAAAAGAAATGAGTGAAAAATCAAAAGAATGAAATAACATATTACACTATCACAACGAAGCATAGAAAATTGAAACTCTATTATTAATTTCGAAAATTTTACACACTGTCTTTTTTCCCAAGTGTGGTTAGGTTATGTGTGACAAGGTAGGATCGTCGGACGGATCTTACTACCCCAAATAAAATGATGCATCATGATTAAACACAATCACCTGGCTGTGTTTATCAACTTATATCAACATTGATTTGATTTTTTGTGTTCGAAAAAGGAATTTGTGATTTAATTTTTCTTCATATTTTTGAATTCAAATAGCACTATTGACAATCACGATAATAATCAAATAGCCACGTGATAAAAAAAACGTGATTGTATTTTTCAATTACTGCAGTATTTAACTGTCGATTAGATGCGACAACTTGACTATAGTATGGAATAGCATTTATTCATACAATTAGGCTCATTATTATGTATGAAATATGTAGGTATTGCCACTCAATCGGATATATTTTAATGCCACATGACGTGGAACTTGCATTCCATCTATAATCAAGTTTTTATTATAACAACACCAATTAAAATTATCTTCCAGAACTCAGAGAAGAAATTCCTCACCCACACAAGCACAGTTCAATGTGAAGAATTTCCAACAAACAAATCAGGATTAGTCTAGAATAAAATGTATTATTCCAGAAGCATCCTCCAAGATAAGGTAATTAGCCCTATAAAACGTCTCGAGAGCGAAAGAAGGAGGGAGAGTATACTTGTTCTTCGCGGTCTTATATATTTCTCAGCCCCTGACAGAACGAGAATATATGCCAACGCAGGCAGCCATGTCTATTTTGTTTGTGTCACTTGCGTACTCTGTTCGATTCCAGCCCGACTAGCCGGACGAAGAGAATACATACGAGCGAATTATGAAAATGACTATGCGCCACCCCCGGAGAGGATAGGCCTCCCGCTAGACAACGAACTCGGTAGGGGGGGGGAGGAGGGGGGAGGGGGGGGGGAAGATGGACGGGAATGTGAGGATAGAACGCAGATAGACGATCAAGATGCAAAGAAAATACGCAAAGAAGCTGCGTGAAACAGAGATAAATCCTGGTTGGTCGTTGAGGGGGGGGGGGGGGGGGGGGTTAGAGGTGGTTTTGGGAAGACGTACTGTGAGGAGTCGATCTGGTGTTGAACTCAGTCAACATTAATATGGTGATGTATCAGACGAGCATGTAACAGAAATACGAAGTGAAATAACAACTTCTCGAGGTGGAAGATTTGTGTAGGTACAACAATCGAAACAATTGCACCTTTCAAACGTCGTCTTAATTGTGTCTCTGTAACTTCTGAATTTATCAAATGCCTTCAAATTCATTTAATTTTCACTCTGATGAGAAGTGAGATGTGAAGTCAAAACATGAAGTTAATCAAATAAATGATCCGGGCTTTATCAATCTTATATGTCCATAGTATCAGGCCTAATGTTCAATCCATTTTTTGTTACAACTAATACATTTTATCCATGGCCTTGATATTCCATCTTAATTCACATTTATTTTATTGATGCGATGTTTTGTATTGTTGTGGTGATTCAAGACCTCAAAGCATTGATGATATTCATCTCTATTTTGTTCATATATGTACTATTCTATTATCCTCTATTATTTATTGGATGAGTGAAGCGAAGACTCAATTTCAGCCGACCCTGCGCCAAATCCAACCCCTCCCCCTCCACCCACTTCCCCTTACTCATTAAATAACCAATCACGTTCGAGAAACAGCGTCTCCGCACCATGCACACATTCATACACACACAGATTAGCGTAACTCTTAGGATAATTATTTTCGTTATTTTTCACCATTTTTGTCACTCAATTATTCAGTTATATCCACATTTCTTCATCAACTCTATTGCACAAATCAATATGAAAATAGAAAATATAAGCATAAAACACTCTTTCTCAATGAGAACCTTCTATCAAGTTTTCTATAGACTGTTCTTTCAACGGTAAAATCTTCTTCAAAGACTCAGTAGATTTTTTCTCAATGTATTAATCGTTTAATCTATCTAATAAATTGAAAATGATGATGAAAAAAAAGTTGTCAGGATTGAAAATAGTATATGAAACTCTAAATTATACTCTGCCTAAATACTTGTATTTGCGTTTTTTTCAAATCACACCTAATGAAGAAGTCTAATCTGCTTTCCGCTATGAACATCTCAATTTGTCCATTCATGGCTTATACAAAAACATCCGTCTATGCTAATTTGATTTAATACCGATATATTCTAATCCATAAGTATGTTAATTAGTTATACTCTAGAGAAATACATCAAAAAGACGTATATTTTCGAGATCATCAAAGGTTTACAAAATCCAAATGCGACTCTCGATGGATTTTTTTTCGAATATTTCAATTTAAATTCTGCTCATGATTGCCAACATCATTATGGGTGATTAATTCGAACAGATTTGACCCGGAGTTATTCTTTATCATTGGAGTTGAAACTTGAGACAAAGTTATTTTATCCCCGATTAGTGAATAATTCAATGTTTGAGTTAACTACGACAAGGTAAGATTGTTCGGAAGTATGAGCAAGGGCAATCTTATCACCCCAGATAACGGTTAGCCTTCATCAGAGAGTTTTAATAATAACTTTTTTTTTTTTTTTTATATTATTATATATTTCTTTATTCAGCAAAATAACAAGTACATATAGTTCACAAAAACCTCCACAAAGCCTGTGATACAGGCTTAACTGTGGAAATGAATAATAAGTGTTTTGCATTAAAATAACCGAGTTGATATCAAATCTGAATAGACTAGCTCATACTAATAATAATAATAATAATAAAATAAGAACAATTTTTTATTCATATTTTCACATGGAATAATAATAAAATAATAATGATAATTAATGATAATTTTTTTTATTGCTCTGATGAATTACCATAAATTACAAATTTGACATTCACTTATTCACATAATGATAAAAATGATGGTAATAATATATTTTTTGTCCTGAAAAATTGAACATACAAGTATGGTATTGGACAAGTCAACATTACAATAATTTAATAAATCACATTACATTTCATTACATTTCATTACATTACATTACATTTCATGGTGATATCGCCCTTGTGGTGCCCCAACCACACGATCACATCTTTCATCCATAGCCCTTATTGGGAAACAATAATTTTGTATCAAGTTTCGATGTTATCAAAAACATGAACAAAAATAAATAAAAATAAAAACACTACATGTTCGCATGTTTCACCATATTTCATATTATTACCACGAATGAATTAAAATTCTTCACAATGTATGAAATGATATAATATCATTGGAGAATGATCACTTCAGTCATTATGAATCTATAATTTCAAATAATGAGAGAAATATCAAATCTTATAATATTAAAAATTGAAATTGAACGAAATCATCAACTTTATATATATACATTTCTCAATGATATTTTTCTCCAATATTGATTAAAATTCAGACTCATCCTTTTTTTTGAAATTTCGGTGAATTGTTATGAAAATTGAGCCTGCATGGATGAGACAATTATCTGACATCTTGAGGCAATGTTATTTCATATGTATATTGACATGTCCTCTTGTAAAATAACAATGTATTTCCTGGTTTGCGAATAAAATATGTTTGTATCCATATACATACATAATAGACATAAAGATATGAAAAGAGGAGGAAATTAAAATATGGAATCTTCTAAACATATCAGCACGAAGATCCTTCTATACAAGGGTAATCTTACCACCCCAGGCAACAGTCAGCCTTCATTAGAGAGTTGATGAAAGCAAATAGCAGGGGTGAACACAACTTTAAACCCTCAGTTAGAGCCAATCTGTTGGTTATTCAGGCGATCATTCAACAATTTGTTGATAGGGTCGGATAAAATTGATGAAATATCGAGTGTTCACGTTGTTTTTCAATAGTGTGCGCAAGCACTAAAAATCAGAGTTCAAATGAACTAACCTATCTCATGAAACTATTCCCTCACTATATTATGTTATATATTATATATATTTGGGGTGGTAAGATCGCCCTTGTGTTGCCCCGTCCAAACGATTATTATCTTTCATCCATAGCCTTCATTGGGGAACAATGATTTTGTATCAAGTTTCGGTGTTATTGAAAAAATATATATATGTATACATATTTTTTCAATGTATTTTATTGTAACAAGTAATGTTCAAAGTATACGACACATCCATTCAGCATCATTGCTCGGTTTAACACTTTGTGACAGACACGCAGTCTGATAGTTCAGTTGACACTTGACGTAGTTATTTTGAAACTCTTTCCGCTTGACATCACTCTATGAAGACTGCTCCATTACAACATCCGTATAGCCGTTCGAACCTGGACAAGAATAGATCAAGTCAGTCATTTTCATGGTTCTCGCGCTTCGTCACTTGACAGGAGCATCGTAACTCAATATTCAAAACGAAAATTAATACAAATATATCACAGGAAATTGGAATGAAGATTTTAAATTGGGAGAATAACAAAGAAGAATATTCAAATATTTGTACAGTTATATTCTCAATTTTTATTATTAGTTCAATTTTTTAAGCCCAATGTCATTTTTACTTATTACAATTTTCAATTTTTCATATTTTTCAATTATTTAATCATATTTCATTTCTATATATATTGATATCAAAATTGTATTTCATACTGATTATTATCCTGTGAACTTTTTATAAGCCAGGGAACAATAAATGTTGTTCATATATAGGAAGAAAGAGATCGATTGAGAATATCGAAAAATGTTTTGCTTCAAATTACGAACTATCACAGGTTGAATATACTCTATGGTGAACCTATCATGTGCGTTGTGAGGTGAGTGATGGGGGGATACTTATGTGACATATAATAGAGAGCTATATGCCATCATCTCGAATGAGAATCATTCAAGTCATTACCTTCCTGTTTTCTGTTTTTGTAAGACGAGCTTTAGCGAGGATTTAATTTGACATACTGAAAAAATTGGTGTTCGTTTTTTTTTCTATGTTTTTTTGTCAGTTCTCCAAAGGTCAAACGGCTACAGCTATCAACTTCAAACTTTTTTTCGTCATGGTTCCTCATCTAACTTAGATCTGTATAGTTTTGTGACATTATGAATGATAACTTTTTTTAATGAATTTTAGAAATTTCAAAAATACCCATTGGAATAACACAGCGGAAAAAAATGAATTTATTTTTATTTGAAAAATGAATGAAATTTTGTGTGAAGTTTAATTACATTTTGATACACATTTATGGAAATTCTCAGCTTGGTTGTGTCAGCAATTTTGAAGAAAAAACATGAAATGTGCCAAATTGGTACCACTCGAAGCCGTTTTTACCCATTTATAACTTAATTGTCACCCAATTGGCGAATTTAGGAAATAGTTTGACAAAGAAGTCGACATACTATCACTTTCCGCTCGTCTAACAACGCGTATATAGCGTTTTCCCAGTATCAGAAATTTTATTTCATCTAATTTATTTATTAGTACTCAACATAATACAATGTTTGAACAGTTGCAATATAAGTGATAATGATGTACTACATACATCATAATAATAACATAATATCAATATAATTATGTGTGCATTATCTTGCATTCAGGTCTCAAAATATATCTTAAGAGGTCGCAGGCGCTCGTATATTTCACGCCGCAAACTCTCACGGCCGTAATTTTTGAGATATCAATATGATTATTTTTGCATTCTGTTAATAATTGAGAACGGAGGTTGTCGTATTTACAGAATTTTGAACAAAAAATGTGTAATTTTTCAAATTCTTCATACGGAAAATGAAAAATTTCTAGTTTACGAAAACCTAGATACATATTTTTAAATACCGAAAAAAATGTAGACTGTGAAATATCAAAAGTGTGAGTGAGGGAATTAACGGCGCTTACGTGAATGTGAGTTCGGTGGGCTAGTCTACGGGTTGCGCCTAGCATACGATGCATGTTGAACTCGAGTCTGAAGCGAGCGAACAACGAGCCCGTGTAGAGCGCCTGCGGCCTCTTAACACTAGTCAATACTTCTTATACTGGTACATTCTTATTCATGATTGATAGGAATATTTACTCCTAATTTTGTTAATTTGGAAACTGGAGCTAATGAGACGAGTGGACGAGTGTTTGATACACTGATCCGTCATTCAGGAGACCAGGGGGTCGATTTCCGTCATGGTCAACCATCCTGACAGGTTTTTTCGTGGTTTCCCTCTATCGTTCAGGTTGATACTGGGATGATTCCTTATAACAACAGGCCACAATCGACTCTTTCCCTCTATCCAAAATCACGTGATGAAATAACATTCCACCTCATCATCCCACCATCTCATATATCGTTCACCGACGCTAATAGACCGTAGTCATCAGTAAATCAGTGTCTTTAAACCCGAATTGAATGAATGGAAAAAAAAATAAAGCCGATCAAAAGTTGTCACGAAAATTGATATTTCGCTTATTTGACCACTGTTAACGTTTATTTCTATTGGATTCAACGACGCCCTGAACTGACGAGTTGGGATCTATTGAGTGACAAGTGAGATGATGGGATGATGAGATGGAAGGTCATTTTATCAGGTGTTTTTGAGTGTTGAGAAGGAGATGGTCGTGCCTTTTTGTTGAAGAACTATTTCATAATCAACCTGAACGACAGAGGGAAACCACGAAGAGATCAGGATGGTCTATCGTGGCGGGCATCGATCCCCGGCCTCATGAATGACGGTTCAGTGTGCCAGTTTTTTATTGGTCTACCTTTTCGGTGACTAAATATATTCTCACATTTTCACATGTAGACAGCTTTTTTAGCTGTATATCTATAACAATGTTAGAATACAGGGCTATCGATTTTATTTCACTTCATTCTATAGAGTTATTTACATTGAATGTGTTTTTCCCCATATCACAATTTTGATATATCATAATATTCAAAAGCTATCATCAGAAAAATGATATTTTTTTGATCTGCTTTCATGTAGTCTTGAAAGCATATTGTGGAAACTATCACATTGCAAATTGCACATTCATCCCTTAACTTATTTCAAGTTGTAACTGCTCTCATGTAGCCAATTCTCTGCGAAGAAAGTTGAAGGAAATGAATACAAATTCAAACTATTCCTGAATAAATTGTAAATACGTCGATTCGTTTGTGTACAATCTCACTCGACTGAGTGGAGGGTAGTACTATATTCTATATGGATATATCTCGGTATAATATTATATTGTTGCAATCTTGAACTGTTGACAGTTCTCAAAATATATATTCACTCCTTTGTTTCATCTTCTACTTATACATCTAACTTCTTTTGTTTGTATATTTCTTTTATATAGTTATCATTTCCTGAAGCAAAAAGTTGATACACTTTTCATCAAAAAACCGTAACAATATATCCATCTTTTTTTCTTCTCAATTGTACAGTCAACGACAAATTGGTATTCACCGGATTTGTTCATTGTTTGAAAATGGAACGCTAGATGCATGTTTCCAGCGAGCAACAGGTGAAGCGCGCATGTCGGAACCTCCCGCTAACTTCATACTCTTCCGTGTTCGGGGTAAAAAAAAAAAAAAAACTTTTTTCGCTCTCGCGTTCTCGATGATAGTGAATGAAAGTGAGGGGTCGGTGGTGAAAGGGGAGGGAGGATGGGGTTGAGAAGGGGGAGGGGAAGGGGGGAGAGGTTGTAAGCATGAAGAGAAAAATTGGGGGACTTGTCGTAGTAGAGTGCATAGTGAGAGGAGGTCCGGATAAAAAAGCTGTGTGCGTGGAAGTGGGTTAGTAGAGCTTGCTAGAGGGATGATGATGATAATGATGGGTGCGAGAGAGAAATAGAGAGAGAGAGAAAGAGAGAGAAGAGTAATGATGTTTTGATGTTTCCACAACCAACTGTATGGTAATGTTATATTGTCGAGATATTAAACGTTCAGCGGAATTGAGGGGAATAAATTAATCTGAAACGTTCGTTTGTAGTGGTTTGAGATTGGTTTATTAATTATATTTGGTGTGACTTTATAAGAGTCGGAAATTGATGTACATATTCGATCTCATACTTATGTTCAAGAGAAAAGGAAATCGTTCAAAAAATAAATGATTGTGAAAACTATGGTAATTACTTAATCTTACTGCAATTTTGAGGATTCTATGCTCTCAAAAGATGCTGTTTTGTAACTAATCTCAAATCTCGATTTTCAAAAAAATCATATTTTCCACTGAAAATACCACAGCTATACAAATTTAACGATTATATTTATGTTTGTTATGTTGGTAAACGACTCTTTTGTTTTGTCCCCAACATTTATTCCCTTCGCTCATTTTGAAAACATTTGAAAAAACATCATTGTGTATATAGGAATATTTTGACATTTTGACATTTTGACATTTTGAAGTGATGAATACACCCCATTTCAAATTCAACTGTTTGAAAAGTGAAAAATAAGGATGGATATGATAATATCTTGAATATCATTTTCACTCTCAGAATTCTGTGCGATTACATCATATAGACGCCCTCGGTAGCTCGGTCAGCTGAGGCACCGCTTCGGGAATCCAAGTCATCATTGGGAGTGAGTTCGAATCCCGCATGAGGCATGGGTTTTTGTGAACGTATTATCACCTATCATCACTTCATAGTTTCATAATCACATGCTCATTCGTACCCCCGTATAACCTAGCTGTTTACCTTAAGTGCGATTACAACAACCCCTATTTCTCAACGATCCTATCTTTCATCCATTGCCTCAATTGGGGAACAACGATTTTGTATCAAGTTTCGATGTTAAAAAAAAGACTCATGCCTCATGTGGGACTCGAACCCACGCAGAACGGTGACTTCAATACCTGAAGCGGTGCCTCAACTGACTGAGCTACCGAGAGCGGTAGCAGCATATGTGTGATTGCACGATGTAGTGATACCAACCTATTTCATCATAATATAAAGAAGGTGACCCAACTCGGTTCTTGAAATGAAATATTTCCCGGGTCAGAATCTGAGTCCATCGTCCCGATTGCCTGTAGCGAAACTATCGCTTTTATCTCGAACTTTTCAGAACAACAATGCTCAACAATGCTAAACACGGTCCAGAAGATTACGAGAATTATAGATGTTATTAGATCAACAATGCCACCGGTACCGTAACCACTCTTATCTACATCTAGTTCACAAAGAGATCCGCTAATACGCGAGAGGCAATCGGGACCTTTGGCTCTGAACTGACCGCAAGAAACCACAAATGCCTTCCATGTTATCAGTATGTGAGTTGGAGCACCTTATTTACATTATGATAAAATAGGTTGGGTAAAATAGGGTGGTGTCACTACATCGTGGTGGTATGTGATGAGCTCTCGACCCCTGCCAGTGTGATGTATTACTGTCATCAGCCGTCACTCCAGTTGACACACCAACTAATTCGACAGCATCGTGTTTTACTTCTCCGTTTCACTCTCGACTAACCGATCGGCTAACAACTCGTTCATTACACGGGCTTTTCATCACTCGCCGCTGATTGGTGGCTGTCAATCACTGACGTCACGTCACGTGATCAAATCAAAACACTCGCACTGTGTTCAGACAATCGAATCAACTAGATTTATCATGTATATATATATATACGAGAAAGACAGACGATTATATCGATTGATCGAATTTAGAGTTTATGTTCACTCACATTTCATTTGTATGCAGTTTGTACATTTTGATTGATTTACTGTTATCTTCGACTTCTTTATTTTTATTCACAATACGATAAAATTGATTGTCAATCGAATATAATTTATTGTCTACGTGTACATTGTATACATTGAATATACAATCAATTGAATATATAGCTGCATCCAGCGATGGTCATTATTATATTATTGAATATTTGTTTTAATTTATTTGTTTTATTTGTTTTTTGATGAGATGATTGTGCATATATGGTTATTGTTCGTTAAAGACCCCACCAATAGGAAAGATATTTGGGGGTACTAATGAGTGGATGGTGGATGAATGATGTTGACAAAATGAAATGCTCCACCCCAGACTCGAACCCAAGCCAGACTTGAGAACAGTTTCTGGAGCGGTGCTTTGACTCACTGAGTAGGCGAGTGGCTCTAATTATCAATATCGTACATTAATATGTTGATTATTATTATTTGCCTAACAACCTCACCAACAGCTAGGTTATACGGGGGTACGAATGAGCAGGTGATTATGAAACTATGGAGTTATGATAAGTGAAAATACGTTCACAAAAACCCATGCCTTAGGCGGGATTAGAACCCACGCTTAACAGTGACTTCAGTTTCTGAAGCGGTGTCTCAGCTGACCGAGATACCGCGAGGATGTCAATAGATATTTGTTTATGTATGAATGAACAAAATACAGAGATAAAACAATATGCATTTCTTTCCGAATCTATTTGAGGTGATTCTTTACATGGTGATCATTCGAATCTCCGAAGCAGAGGGGTTGTTCTGTTTGGATAGAATTGAGCTACTATCAAAGAATGATGATATATTCCCATGAATAAAATATATAAATACTGGAGAAGTATGAAGAAGCGTGCATATCAAGGCGTCCCTAGTCTCCATAGGGCAAAGAGTTTCCGCCAGGGGGATTCAACAGATGCGAATTATCATAAGAGCTCAACCGTACAAGACACAAAATTAACAGATGCGTCATAAGATGCAGAGGCTATCTGTTGAAAATGCTAACGAGTCAAATTTTATAATAATAGAGGTGAAAATATCACTTATATGTCACAGTAACACAACATAATTGCCATGGATATTCACCTCACCGCGTACTGTTACATACAAATAACATGTAACAAAATTCTATATTTTATTATAAATCGATTTTATTTTGGAAGACACTTCTTTGAATGATGTGAAACATTTTCTCTACAATAAGTTCAGAAGAATAGCCACTGTGATCGTTTATAAATCACATTGACATTGAAAACTTCACCTGTGGTCAGGCTTTCCTCGAATTGAATCAATTTTATACTATCAAAACTATCAAAACTATCAAAATATCAAACTAATCAAACTATCAAAATATAACGATACTTCAAATTCTTCACAATTTAATCTTAGCTATACGTATAAATGAAGGAGTATAACGAAAAGTGAACAACAATAATATCACTATTTTTCCGGAAATTTGTCCAACACGTCGGTAAAATGTACCTATAACGAAACAAAGGTGTGTCGGGCGGCGTTGGAACATTAGGCCAATAGGGGGAGGGTCCCGGGGGGGGGGGGGGGGTAAGTGTGGAGAGAGGGGTTGTGATTCATTACTTATCACCCTGCTCGCTCAGAACACCTCGATATTTCACTTGTCACCCGGAACCATTTCAGTCAACGTCAACCTATCAATCGTGCGTTGACAGACAAGGAGAGATTTCTCATTCTCGACAAACAAAAGAACAAGAAATTTGGTGAATGAATATTGATTATCACTTTGTTTGTTGGGTAATTTTTTTTTTGTCATCAACATCAACTAAAATGATTTCCGTCTGATGTTATCATAATAACAAAAAAGTACACTAATTTATACTTGTTTTGATTCATGTTTGGCAAAGTTTGACGCATAATTTGTCAACTGTATACCTTCACCTTCAATTAAGTTGTGTCAATATACCATATGAACGATCGCATTGATCTTCCAGATGGACAAATTGTGGTGACACTGCAGAGAAGTGAGCATATTCTGAAATAATGTCGATCAATAATGAACATCAACAATCACTGTCTAAATTTAAAATTGAATTCAAAAAACTTTTAATAGGCAAAGCTTATTATTCTTTGAATGAATATATATTTAAACATGTTGAATTGAGTCTATAGTATATCTCTTGAATTCCACTAGAGTAATCATGTTTCAAATATAGGCCTTCTGACTTATCTTAATCAAGATGAAACTTAATATAATGATGCATTGTTTCAAATGTTAATTAAATCTCTCAACATCCTTCAATAACTTAATCCAATGTATTTTATGTGTTATTGTATGTGGATCAAATGGAGACAATAAAAATATATCATTATTATTATTATTATTATTAATTTAATGATGTAAATTTATTGGATGAAAAAAAAATTAATTATGCCACGTGTCATTTGTATGTAACGGTACGCTGTGAGGTGAAAATCAATGACAACAATTTTGAGTGTTACTGTTACATATACGAGTGATCTTTCCACCTTCCTTATTATAAAATTCGACTCGTCAGCGATTGCAAGAAATATTATCTGCAGCAGATGTTTTCCTCATTTCTTATTTTGCACTGAAGTCATGAAATCACCCCAGAGAAAAATTCTCACCCCATCTGAAAGTTATTTTCATGGCGTCATTCGAATCTGGTTTTCACATCATAATCTTACACCCCGAGTGGTATTTCTCCTCTGAGGTAGGCCCATATTGCCATATTTGTAACATCTGTTTTTGGATATAATGATAATCGATTCTCGAAAATTATTGTATAATGAAGCCATATATATGATATCACTTGTTATTTCATTTTGTTATGTTATTTTTTCGTCCATTTCCCTAATTGGGGAACAATGATTTTGTATCAAGTTTCGATGTTTAAAAAATATATATATGAATATATATGAATATATATATATATATATATATATATATATATATATATATATATATATATATATATATATATATATATATATATTATGTCACACATTAACGGATGTACGGAAAAACACGAAGCAGAATTCAAGAATAAGAAGAAAACGAAGATCAAGAAAATGAGAGGATTCTAGACTTTTTTCTTCCGAATGTGTATATATTCGAATTGGTAACCATCCTGAAATCATTTTACCTCAAAATGCATTGTTTATTCATCAAGTCATTTCATTTTGATCACTCTTTGTGGTAGTACGTGATCGCCCTTGTGGTGCCCCTTCCAAACGATCCTATACCTTCAATCCATAGTCTTAATTGGGAAACAAAGATTTCATTTCAAGTTTCGATGGTAATGAATATCATATCATATATCATATCATATCATATCATATCATATCATGAATCAACAGCTCGGAATGATGTGAAATTGTTATCACTAGTCAAACGCGAAATATGCGTTGTGAGATAATCGAGATATCTGAATAAGGTATAAAAGTCCTTGAAGTAGTTCTACCCTTGCTACTTTATCGACTCTGGTATTCTACACACCTTGATATCTGAATAAGCTATAAAATTCGTTGAAGTAGTTCTACTCTTGCCACTTCATTGACTCTGGTAATCTACACACCTTGACGCATATAAAAAATACTTCATTGTTGGTCAACTCTTGAATCTAGAAAGCAGTGAATCTCGACAACTTAATTCTGTCACAATTTTTATAATATATTTTATGAATATTGTCAGTCATTTTATTTTTTTTCTTCAGAACGACTGATCAGAATTGCTTAAAAAATCGTCATAATGTGTAAAATCCATGTATACACATTTAGAGAGAATTTCAATCCATTTGGAGAGATTTTATTTCTCAACATTTTCCGCCCAGCCAAATCTTATGGGGATTTTAGAAACTTTGAGATGATGATTCTTAAAATCGGTCCGGCCGATTCATTCCAAAAACTATACAGTTCTAAGTTGGATGAGTTTGCGTGTACAAAAAAGTTTCATGTTGATCAGTCAACCCTTGCGACCTGTGGAGTGCTTACAAAAAATAATAAAAAAAAAAAAACACAGACAATTAGCCCTATAAGAGTGGGATGGAGACTTCGCTACGCTCATCAATAAGCGTGATACGATCTCAACGCAACGCAACGCAACGCCAAGCTACGCAACGCAACGCAACGCAAAGCTACGCAACGCAAAGCTACGCAACGCAACGCAACGACAAGAACGAAACCGAATACCTATTGCCGTCTCACAAATGAATAATTTAAAACTCCTCAAATTGTGATGAAGATCACTACAATTCCAAACATCCATCGCTTTCGTGAGATGATTTTTTTTCATGAACACGTGACAAATCCTGATGAATCACGGTCAAACTACCTCAGCTGCACTCATAGATATGTGATAAATCAGTTTGATATGTTGGTATGCTTGTTGCCACGATAGAAGGAGGCCGTCTACCAACTACAAATAATTGAAAAAAAAACGTTGTACTCACTAACTCACATAATATCTCTGAACTTCAAGGTTTTATCACATTTGAAAGACGCAGTTGCATTCCTCATTATGAATATCGTCTCAGAGAATCGAAATTCCATCAAAATATCACAAGCAACGGTGGTATTTGTATTTGTTCTGTTAGTAATCTACCTTTCCTTTTCTTGAATACAAGTATAACGTTGATTCTTAATTGATTTCTTCCACGATAACGGTTTTCATTCACAATCGAATTAAGGTCCTCATGCGTATACCCGCTGAGCATCCAAGTAGAATAGGTTGCCTAATTTATAGGGGTAGTTATATTATCTTTGGCCATTGATAAGACATTAGGTTCAGCACGCCATGATTGATAGTAATGGCCGAGGTGCACAACGTCCGAGACGCTGTTCTTATCAGCGGCGTCCACCCCTCAAGACATTTCCCCAACAAAACGTCCTCCTACTTTATTAGAACTGATATTCTAATAATCTTAATTAGAGAGAGAGAGAGAGAGAGAGATCGAGAGAGAGAGAGAGAGCCAGATAGCGCGTCACAAGAACGTGGAGAGGAAATGTGAAGGAAGATCTAAATAATTATGATAGTTTCATTTTCAGGTCGTAAATCGCAAAGTTATTATAAACTCTCTAGATTCTGTATTTTGATATACATATATGTATATATCTCCAATGTTGCTTTAATTAATCTGATATGGAGAGTGAGATAGTAAGAGAGAGAGAGAGAGAGCATAACGTGAAATAGGCTTGAATAACGGTTTGTGTTATCAGTTGAAGTTAAGGCCTCCTCCTTCCCCTAACCCACCACCCAAACCCACCATTCCGACGATCCTAACGCCATCTATATGCATGAACGATCACCAACAACATTAACGAGATTGATAGACTAAGGATATTCATATTTTATAAGGGTGGCTGCAATGTTGGGGTGAACTACACACTGTCTTCTCGATACGCTGTTTCTACTCTAAGAGACCGTTGTGGCACAGTGATGACTCAGAGGAGGGGTGAAGCTCATCTTAAGGTGTCGAGACGGTATTGTACGTATGTTACGATTAGTTTGCAACAGTCTAAACTTTGCATTAAGCCGGTTGATTAAGGAATTATATTATTAGTTGAAGGAGAAGACGTATATTATAGTTGATGGTTTGGTGTACGTATTATTCTGTTCTAAGCCATTCAAAGCTGGTGTAATTATTGTGGGGTAAAGTCGTTAGCGAACGATGATCGAACAAATGCCAGAGTTTAATGGTCTTTATGTGATCTAGAAGACTGTGTTATAATATTACTATAAATAAAGTCTGGCTTTAATTACAATTAACTGCTGTATTTACGATTAGCTCTTAAGAAAAGTGCAATTATTCTCATTTAAATGGGGAATCGACAACACATTTTTTTTTATCGCGTAATTTTATATTGGTGCGTTTTATTAATTATGCACAGAAAAACAATTATTCTTTCGAACTGGATTTGATCACAGCCTTTGTTATTCACTGATCATATTGCTATGTTCATAACTTTAACGATCTTCTGATGTTTTGTTTATAGCAGTCGTATCACCTCTTTAGATACATTATTTGATAAATACAATCAAAACTTCTACATTCATTCACACAATACATTCCGTTTCTCTCTCTCTCTCTCTCTCTCTCTCTCTCTCTCTCTCTCTCTCTCTCTCTCTCTCTCTCTCTCTCTCTCTCTCTCTCTCTCTCTATATATATATATATATATATATATATATATATATATATATATATATATATATATATATATATATATATATTCATGCTGAAAAATCAAAGCAAAATAAACTCCGATTCATGAAGGTTTGGTATTATACAATTATTCAAAAAGTTACAAAACGCATCACAAAGACCGGAAAAGTTTAACTGAAGTCCGAAGGTGATGGGCCTACTATTAGCTAATGGTGGCAACGAGAAAATTACAGAGCAGGGAGTGTTAGAAGCAATTAGATTTCCAACAGTTGTTAAAATGACACTTCATTTTTGTCCATTTCTCCTTAATGGGTGAAAGTATAGAGAAACCCACTTCACCATTAGGTATATATTATATATAACACACGGACTTGGAACAGAACAGATAATTACTATATTGTATAATTGGACTGAATGGGTATATATTCATGAAAATCAACGAAAAATTGCTTTCCTCTACGAATTATCAAATTGGAAGTCATGAAAATGGCTTAAAAACCTTTCAACTTTTCCACCCCCTTATGTTCTCACATTCAAAAACCCTGCACGTTATATTCGTCGAGTCAAAACTAATTTCTGTTCCTGTATCAATTTTGTTTATGGCGTTTTTGTTACGGCGATTATAGGCCATTTACACCCGCGGCTCTTTTTAACGGCATGCGGTGATATTCGGTACTGGTCTGTCCATCCCCCGGACTCAATTAATCTAACCCCTCTTTCAACAGGGTGTCCCGAGAGATGTGACAAAGCGCGGGCCGAAAGGCAGTAACAGAAACTGCCCCGGGGGTTGGGAGTTCGAATTTAGAAAATGGCAGAATATTATCAAATCGATTAGGAATTAAATCCTCCATAATGAGAATTAACTTCCATACGTTAACTTAATTGTAAGCTAAAGGTTTTATTATACAGAAATTCTCGCCTTTTGAACACAATATATAGAGCTGGCTCATTTCCAATTACTATTAATATTCCAAAAAAACGATTTTTAAGAACATATATTTCAATTTAATTCCTAGTGTTTGTTATTTCGTTCATTTTATCAACATGTGGAATTTTTCACGGAGTCACTCATCCATAGTTCTGGATGATAAATGAAAGGTAGGATCGTTTGGACGAGGCATCACAAGGGCGATAACTTACCAAACTAGAGTAAAAATAATTAAAATGTCACTCATTCAAGAAGTGATAATATTGTTTTCCCACCGAGGGCTGGTTTTACACATCTTAGTTGAGTATTAATCATCCAACTAGTAATCACAAGATACGAAAATGACATACGTCACCAAGGGTGAAGACGAGTTGATCCGCTAACTATTGCATAATACACTAACAATCAGTTAGTCGAGCTGGACCTAATTCATAGAAAATTGACAAATCTGGACTTGAAAAATTGAACTCCTCAATTTTAATCTTCACTTTCTGCAATTCTAATTTTCCTCAAAATCTATCTTTTCTATCCTCAAAATCTTCTCACTTTCTCATACTCACCGGGAAATGTGTGTCACTCTTCACGGAATTTCACGAATTTATACAAATCGAATGTTATCAACTCATCACTATATTTCAACAATGTGTTGAACGAGTCATATTAAATCTATCTGATACTTTGGGGTTATAATTTCTTTGGGGTGTAAGACCACCTTTTCATTGTCCCGTTCAAACGATCCCAAACTTTGATTCCTCATCTTTATCAAGGAACGATGGCTTCATGTCGGGTTTCAAATGTTAATAATGACCAAATTAACGAATTTTACACATTTTAATTCAATTCTCATATCATAAGAAATACACACTTACACCATCTCAAAGTTTCACATCCAGAAATCACTGAAATAAACTACCAACGCTTTCACCACCCATCACCACATGCACGCTAACAGAGTGGTGATAGGTTTTCACCATCCCTTGCACCCTGTACTAAATGACGTTCAGTTGTAACCCATGTGTTGTGTTTTATTGCGACCGACCTGTCTGCCCACCCCCACCCCCACCCCCCACCCCCACCCCCACCCCCACCCACCCCCCCGGATTGAGGCCTGCAGTGATTGCCGAGTAACCATACAGTGTGTTAGGCTGCATGTGTGCCATATTGAACCAATTGAGTCGATCTAAATGAAAACACAGACCCATTATAATAAGCCATCTCTCTCTGAAGCGTCGTTTTGTGTCACACAATATGCGCGTTATTGCCACCTGATTTACAAGCACTGTGCTGCGGAACCTGCCTTCATTATTGCATTAGCTTGTAATGCAGGCTTGGATTGCATTTGGGGGTAGAGGTGGATGTGAGGGATGAGCTATGATCCGGGAGAACCAAATCTTCATTGATTGCTTATAATATGTAATTCCGTATTTAATATTCACGAAATATTAAAAAGAGAACAGGTAAAACAGGTGATTGAATTTTTTTCTTCAAAATGGCTGATTTGAATTGCATGTAAAATAGTGGAATGTGTATCATTAATGTGTACACATTCAGAGAATTTTTTTTTTTTTTTTGAGAGAGAGAGAATTTATTTTTCAAATTTTCTTGCCCAGCCTAATCTCATGAGGTTTTTAGAAACTTTGAGATGATATTCATCAAAATCGGTCCAACCGAATCATTCCAAAAACCATACAATTTTGAGTTGTATGAGTTTGCGCGTACAAAAAAAGTTCCATGTTGATCAGTCGAACCCTGTGGCCTGTGCAGTGCCTACAAACGAACAAACAAAAAAACATGCAGACAAAGCTCTATAAGAGTGGGATGGTCTTCGCTATCGCTCATCTGATTAAAAATGAATGGTCAAAAAGTTAAAATTGAAGAAAAAAAGTTAGAGTCGATTAAAAACTCCAATAATTGTTTTCTACTAGGCAAACGCGTTATGTGTTTCCGCGTTGATGGATGAGCTGGAACATATCAACTTATCTTTGGATTGGTTATTATATATATATATATACACCTTGAGATCCAAACCATTACATCACTGCCATCTTATTTTCCATTATTAATTTATATAATAATAAAGAAGGCTTTGTTTTAATCGTTTACAATCAAGTGGTGACACTTGTTGCTTTGATTTAATAGGTATCTTAATAGCTTTGAATAATTGACACAAATAACATTATATATTTTTTTACATAGAAACGGCTGAACCGATTTGAGTAAAAGTTCGGAATAATGTGTATCATTATTAGATTGGAATTCTCTGAGAATTTGAATCCTCTCAGATGAAATATTTTTCACGAATGTTTTCCTCTGGCTTATTCTAATGGGATTTTTGAAAACTTTGGAATGAGTTTTCTCAGAAGTTGTTCAACCGATCGTGCCTCAAAACTATACAGCATCAAGTCAGATAGGGGTTCATGTGTGTGCCAAGTTTCAACTGATTTTGAATTTTTGTCTGACCTGTGGAGCGCGAACAAAAAAACAAAAAAACAAAAAAAACAAAAAAAACAGGCACTTTTTTTCGGCATAGTGTAATTGAGTCTTCGCTTCGCTCATCCAATCAAACTTTATGGATAATTTTGAAATGATTCCATCAGATTCCAAAAATAGTACTGATGGTACACATTTTCACAAAACGTTCACGAAATTTTCCAATTCCATTCATATCCAATCGTTCAAATTTGCCTCGAAATGGTCAAACTAATTTATCCTCTGCCTCAAAAAGGTGACAATGATTGTAAGTCAAGATTTCGATGTTGATTGAGGAAAAAAGTTTTTGGACAATGATTACAGAATACTGCTCATCGTATGTATTCTCAATAGACTAGGAAAACGCGGGATGTGCGTTGTCAGATGAGCTTAGAAGTATGGAAATGTAGAATGAAAAATTACTCAAGTTGGCTCAATTCACATCTACGGACCTTAGATTACTTCGAACGTTCAAAAACCTTACCTGCAACTTGTTGATATTTATAGTGCTGCAACCTGTCGCATATACATTTTGCAAATCCAATTGATCCAAATGTTCAAAAAAATGAACACTTTTATTGCGTTTTCTTTGTTATTACAGATATGATTGTTACAAGAATCTCTGATAAGGTGTATAATAGTATTGTTCATATTCGGTAGAAATTTGAGAGCTTTTGAAAAATTCTTGTTTTTCAATGAATGAATATTAGAGTTTTAAGGCGCATCGACAGCGAGGTCATTTAGCGCCATTTTTCCTACGGGTTATTCTCATGAGGATTTTTCAAACTTTACGATTTTTTTCCGAAAAAACCTTCTAACCGATTTCTCTGAATAATATACCCAGCCTATTATGGTATGACAAAAATATGTAGAAAAAGTTTGAAGTCGATAGGTATTTTTTCCTGACCTGTATGCCGCGAAAAAAAAAAAAACATAAGAACCAAGCCAATTTTTTTTCGGTGTTTGAAACGGAATCTTCGCTACGCTCATCTAACAACCAATCAGATGATTTGAAAGTTCAACGAAGATCGCGATATTTGTATTTCTGTATATGTGATGTGGTCATATAGGCCTACACACTTTCAGTTTCATAGATGCCAGTATCATGTTCATTTTCGATGCTACTGATTTTTTATTTTTTGTTATTTCATATAACCGTCATTTTCATCCTTCATAGGTTCAATCCTGAATAGTCAATATTCATGATATAAATTACTGAAAATAAAACTGAAATACATCATACCATAAGCGACAAGGTGTACAGCACAATAAAACCAAACAGCTTATCTCCTGAAAAAAAAAAACAATAACTTCAATTCCACATCCGACAACAATCCAGATTTTATTTCTGAAAAAAAATAAAAAATAAACAACCCCAATTCTTTGACACGTTCGAAAATAGCGTTTCGATTACCTCGCCGGTCTCGGTGACTCGCTCGAACAGTTCGACCATGTGGAGCGCGAGAGAGAGAGAGAGAGAGAGAGAGAGAGAGAGAGAGAGAGAGAGAGAGAGATAAAAGACCATTGGAATAAGTTGTGAATTGTGATGGACGGTACTTAACCCTAGCGGCTGATTGCATCACTAGAAGCTATGGTCAGGAATTGACCTGCTATCATAATACACAATATAGGGATGGCATTGGACGCGTTGGGGAGGAAAATTGCCTTGCTTATATCGGCGGGCGTTAACGCTGTTCCGTGAGCCGGCGTCAAGGCAATACGACCACAAATAATAGCACGTACAGATCTAACTGCGTGGGAGGGGGGGGGGGGGGGGGGGAAATGTCGACATTTGAACAGATAATTTTGTTTAGTATCTCTAGAACTATTGAGCTGGTTTTATGACTACTTTATTATAATCAGAGGGAAACGAAAGAAGTGGACATTCACACTTATAGTATATATAAATAGAATGAATGGTTCATTGAGTGGACTCAGTACGTTTGAAGGTTTAAAATATATTCAATAATGTGGTAAATGCAAAATTCATAGACTATATTAACATTGAAATTAGTGTGCCTTGTATTTATGAATTGAAATTGAGAGAAAGATCCATTCTTCAGAAAAAAAAATCAATTTGAACTTCATCTTCCATCCATATCTGATTCTGAAGAAAAGAAAGAACGGCTCCTCCACCAATTTCCTTTTTGGTGGAAGGGCCGTATTGAAAATTGAAATCAATCGAAGAAGACATTTGTGTGTCCAATGAGATATATACCGGATGAACTAATCGGAGTGTCACTTTTCAACGTATTATTATCCATTTGTTGACTAGTGAAGTTAATAACATGGACCAATTGACTTTTAAGGTCTAACCTCCATTACCTCATGGTCATGAAAAAATTATGATTTTTTGTCAGTCAATTCGTTTTGATGTGCTTGATAATAATATCCAAACAGATAATAGGCTAACCGGGATAAATTTTGAGATAAATCACTTCAAATGCTGGATGTTTCCCTATCATTCAACACGCAACCTTCAAATTTCATACGTTTTTATTATTCAACAGATCATTAAAATACACTAAAAGTGATGACATTCAATCAAAAAACTTGTTTTAATGTAGATGAAGATGTTACGAATAGAATTATGCAAAAATAAATATAGGTACCCATTCTCATTTATGAATCACACTCATTTTAAGAGGAAAAATAGTTGATTTTTCATCAAAATGAAGTCAAAATAGCAACTTAATATTTCATTAAAGCGCTGTAACTTCAGCCCCAAAAAATATGACAGTGTTTCTGATGTGATTTTAATTCAAGAATACACATGTTCAATGAATCCTTACTCAAATTTCCCCAATGTAGAATTAATTTTAAAATTACTTTTTGACTCTGCTGACCAAATAGGTGTTAGACTTTAACTTTTAACTTTTAACTTCTAACTTTCAATTTTCAATTTTTGCTTTCAATTACGCCTATAACCTTCTGATTTCAATATTAATGTACTTTCTATGGTCTATTTATTTCATACTTGTCTCATTCCGTTACTTGACTTGGTAGTTGCTAGGTATTTATAAAAAATAGCATCTACCATTTATTTCAATTCATGTATATTTTCTTGTTTTTTTGTTGTGTGTGATATATTACCTCTCATTCTATCCTTGACTATCCTTATGAGTAACAAAAAAATGTTACAATTCAAATTTTAATCCACTTGGACGAAAATGAAAATAAATAAATAAATACATTTTATAAGCCTGTGATTAGTGTATATCAACAATTTGATCGGTTGACCGAGTTTATCAACTCTTTCACGGCGTATTAACAGTCAAGTTAGTTGAATAAGCTCATCAACTATTCTCAAGACATCATCTTGACAATCATATCATCAAAATATAATGAAAATTAAATTTTTCCACCCAAAACAATGAATCATAAATAATTACCAATTTCATATGCGAATTCCAATATTTCGATGAATATAGAAAATCAAAACTAGAATGCATTCTGAAATGAAATGGTTCGATTAGTGAATACATGTCATTTCAGTCGGTATAGAGAATACTTCCATCATTTCTGATGTAAAATACATCTATATGAATTGTTTTGGAGATCATTGTGACCCAATCGAAAAAGAGGCTCAGGAAATGAAGAGAGAAGGTGTTGATCAGTATTATGATCCATTCTGTCGCCAACAATGCTCTGGTATTTTCCCCGGCGCCTCCTGGTGGATGTCACGGCTTATGTGCGGACCCGGTCAAGGGGAAGGAGGGGGATTCTAAGGTTACAGGCCGGTCCAGCAGATGAGAAGTGATAGCAAGGATCCTGCATGACGTCACATCAATGGCGTCTAGTGCTCTCTTGGGAGATTGAATTTCATCCTCCAGAGGTACTTGAGGGTCAAAACCAGATTCGGATAAAGGTTATATCTACGTACAGGAGCCGGCATGATCCTGAATCTGTCTCACTCTTTCTTTCTATCTGTTTCTCTCTCTTTCTCTCTCTCTCTCTCTTTCTCTCTTTCTGTCTCTCTCAACCTCTCACTCTCTCTAACACCCTCTCTTCCTTTATGTATATCTCTCTCACACTCTCTCTCTCTGTTTCTCTCTCTCTCTCTCGCTCTCTCTTTCTCACACTCTATCCCTTCTCTCTTTCTCTCTCTCTCTCTCTCTCTCTCTCTCTCTCTATCTAACACTCTCTCTTCCTTTCTATCTTTCTCTTAACATCTCAACTCTCTCTCTAACACCCTCTCTTCCTTTCTATATCTCTCTCTCACACTCTCTCTCCCTTCTCTCTCTCTCTCCCTCTCTCTCTCTCCCTCTCTCTCTCTCTCTGTCTCTCTCTTCTCTCTCTCTTGACCGAGGTGAGTTAGATGTGAGTATTGGTATTTGTCGGACTCAATGAGAAGTTGAATGTGCTGGAGACATTATTCACAGTTCAGCTGTTAAACGACGAGAAATGATCTCATTCGACTTTTGTTCACCTCAAAATTCAGCGAATGATTTCCATTCGCTTTTATTTTCCACAGCTTTTTGGAATAAAGTCATTGTTCACTAGATGAGGTTGTTAAAACAAGGTAGAGTCGTTCGGACGAGGATATGTTTTCATTTCGGAATGAATAACCAACTATATCATGTGTGGGCCTACCGGGGAAACGGACCAAATGCGTTGAGATGAGCGATGTGCCTATTTGTGTAAAATATGATTAAAAGTTATACATACAACTTGAATTTGGTAGTTTTGTTGCACGGTCTTCGTGATGCTGATTTCCTCAATTGTTTTCCGATTGAATTGTTTTTACCAAAGACCTTATCATCTAAAGCCTGGTCTACGATTAAAATATGGATTAGGTAATATGGAATAGTGATAGTGTTGTATAGTGATATAGGAGGGCCACAATAGCCTCTTATTTCAATTATATAGGTTCGTCAATAGTTCACCGGAAGTTCCGGTTCACCGCCATCCTGAATCATTATTTCACCTTGAACTATTCGAGTTTCAGTGGCAGTGGCAACAACAGTTACTATCAAGAGTCATTTCGACATTTGTTTCTTGAGAGTGTCTGATTTGACTCTCATAGAAAAGTAAAATAAAACTAATTTCACCACATGTAAGTGTGCCATACTTGTGTAGAGCTTTTTTCTGTCTACTTGCAATACCATCAGAAATAAACATTGTTATATGTTCAAAAATTCATGTTTCTTTTTAGTTTTGACACTATCTAAAAATAATTGAATTAGATGTAATTTTCCTGAATTTTTTCTTCATATTCCAGTGCAAGTGTACAAAGGTCTTGAGTGTAACTATTGTGGAAGTATCGTGCACGCACCTTCTACACTTTGTGAGTAACAGGTACCGGTGAAGTGCCTGTCGGTATAGCGCTGTCAATGTCCCTCAACAACTCGAACTCACATGGCCCAACCCGATTCAACTCACCAAATCTATCCTGAACTAATTCAAATACCCAGAACCAAGGTATATAACTACAAGGTAGCCCTAATACCGCGGCGTTGCCATTCACTACAAACGCTTCCGTTTGAACCCACAGCAACCACGACAACCATCACCACAACAATGACTGTGATAGATCTCTACTAAAACAGTTCAGAGCGTCGCGACGCTCAACAACAACAACAACAACAACAACAATAGCAACAACAGCATGACGTACGACTGGGACAGTTTGAGTGATGTTCAGTAGTGCACATTGCCGTGCAGTTCGCGCAATGCAGACCTGTTGCTATTCGGCGAGTGCATAAAGAGACGACGTGACAGACGACGAGTGGCATGGTAGCTGAGGTCAGAGGTCACGCACCTGCATGACGTCAGATCACGTGATACGGCAGGCGCGCAGAGAGAGACAATTGCGCGAGATATGTGTGGTGATTTAGTGGTTGTCACTTCCCTCAGTGTGTGTCATGTGTGTTTGATGTATGGTGGCAACCGGACTTATTTTCAGGTTTGGCTATACGGAGATCATTAAAGGATTCCACAACAATGAATATTGTTTTTTTTAAAGTCTAACACCCGTTTGGTCAGCAGAGTCAAAAAGTAATTTTGAAATTAATTCTACATTGGGGAACTTTGAGTAAAGCTTTATTGAACATGTGTATTCTTGAATTGAAATTGCATCAGAAACACTGTCATATTTCTTTGACCGAAGTTACAGCGCTTGAATGAAATATTAAGTTGCTATTTTGACTTCATTTTGGTGAAAAATCAACTATTTTTCCTCTTAAAATGAGTGTGATTCATAAATGAGAACGGGTACCTATATTTATTTTTGCATAATTCTATTCGTAACATCTTCATCTACAATAAAACAAGTTTTTTGATTGAATGTCATTCCTTTTAGTATATTTTAATGATCTGTTGAATAATAAAAACGCATACAATTTGAAGGTTGTGTGTTGAATGATAGGGAAACATTCAGTATTTGAATTGATATATCTCAAAATTTATCCCGGTTAGCCTATCATCTGTTTGGATATTATTATCGAGCACATGAAAACGAATCGCCTGACAAAAAATCACGTTTTTTTCATGACCATGAGGTAATGGAGGTTAGACCTTAATGACGCACTGTAATGATGACCAAGATCTATTGGCGTCGGATGAATGATTGTTGATCTGATGGGATGGTGAGATGAAGGTTTTATGAGTAATGGGAAGGATAATGGGAAGGAAGCGGTCGTGGCCTATATTGTGGGAACCATCCCGGCATTAGCCTAGACTGCAGAAAGAAACCACGAAAAACCTCTGTCAAGATGGACGGTGGTGGGGATCGAATCGGGTCCGATATATCCCTTCACCTCCCGGGTCACACGAAGCAAGTGCGCTAACCACTCAGCTACATGTGCCGGTCCACAACACTGAAACTAGATCCTAACAAATGTTGACGATATTTATTTCCCTAATTACCACTAGTGATGGGCCTGGCTTATCGGGAGGCCACCTGGATCTATACTTCATGTGGGCATTTAGAGATACTCTGATAGGCAATGTCGATTTTCCCACATAACAAACAGCCCATTTGATTGGATGTTTTGTTTTGCGGGTCAATCACTAGTCGTCAACTATTTTAGTATGAACTAGGAATATTGAAATATTCATCTCAATTTGAGAGAAAGAATCAATGTTTTTTTTTTCTGAGAACTCGCTCTTTTTCTTAGTCATGATGTAGACATCACTTGATTCTGTTCATGTGTTTCAATGCAGAATCAGTAATGCCTACGTCATGACACGTGGTCTCTTGGGAACCGGAAAAGTGATAAATTACAGAAAATGAGAAAATGATTTCTAGTTTTCACTAAAATTAGGAAAATAAGTGTCGTAATTTCATTGAAATCTAGTTTCAAGGTTTTGATGCCCTGCAAGATATGTATTAGTAGTGATTGGGAGTTGATCTGTGACATATCAATCGGTTCGGACATTTAGAGAAAATAGAGGGGGATACGAATCCGCCCAGAGCTGATTACGAAATGTCGGAGAGGAAAGAAGAGTGGAGAGACCGAGGCATGGATGGAAGATGGGATTGAGAAGAGCCGTGGAAGAGAGAGAGGAGATATGGATCGAAGTTGAGAGTGGTGAATGGTGGAAAGACAGGGACAGTTGGAGGAGAGTGATGAGAAGAGTTGAGATGGAGGAGGAAGAGGAATAGGAGGAGGAGGAGGAGGAGGAGGAGGAGGAGGATAAAGAGGTGGTGGAGGAAGAGGATAAGGAGGAGGAGGAGAAGGAGGAGGAAGAGGAGGAGGAGGAGGAGGAGGAGGAGGAGGAGGAGGAGGAGGAGGAGGAGGAGAAGGAGAAGGAGAAGGAGAAAGAGGAGGAGGAGGAGGACGAGGAGGAGGAGGAGGAGGAGGAGGAGGAGGAGGAGGAGAAGGGGGAGAAGGAGGAGGAGGAGGAGGATAAAGAGGTGGTGGAGGAAGAGGAAGAGGAGGAGGAGGAGGAGGAGGAGGAGGAGGAGAAGGAAGAGGAGGAGGAGGAGGAGGAGGAGGACGAGGAGGAGGAGGAGGAGGAGGAGAAGGAGGAGGAGGAGGAGGAGGAGGAGGAGGAGAAGAAGGGGGAGAAGGAGGAGGAGGAGGAGGATAAAGAGGTGGTGGAGGAAGAGGAAGAGGAGGAGGAGGAGGAGGAGGAGGAGGAGGAGGAGGAGGAGGAGGAGGAGGAGGAGGAAGAGGAGGAGGATAAAGAGGTGGTGGAGGAAGAGGAAGAGGAGGAGGAGGAGAAGGAGGAGAAGTAGGAGGAGGAGGAGGGGGAGGAGGAGAAGGAGGAGGATAGAGAGGTGGAGGAATGTGAAGGTGTGTAGAGTTTGCAATCATACTTCACATGCATATCGCTTATCTTACAACGCATATGCTGTGTTTGCCTATAGTTATATTGAAATTTCTCTCTCTCTCTCTCTCTATTTTATATTGTTGATCACACTTTTGATGTATTTGCATTTTTAATATTCATAACGGCATCTCTCCAAATCTCTCTCCAGATGTTAAACCGAAAACAAATTCACGATCACAATTAATAATTCACTTTTTTCCAATTGATGGATCGTCCACCGGCTGCGAAAAAGATGACAACATTTCGAATTATTCCTTTTTCCCTGATTGCAAAACCATATTCTAGATATAAAAAAAAGATGAAAAAGTCTGGACTATCCATAAAAAAACAAAATTATGTGACTGATTTCGATCAAATTGACGTGTATGCTCATGTGTTGAATCATATATTCACGCACACAAGCAAACAACAACGAAAAAAAAAAAACGAGTCCGCAAAGTGATAATTTAGATTCGACCCGTCTATGTGTCTCATAAATCAGGTTGTCGCGCAATGCGCTACCTGTTGTGTGCTGCATCTGTTTCACGTCGGTCGTACGTCACCCGCACGTCCGACCAATGACGAGCGCTCACGTGACCGCGTCCGACCAATCACTGTCGCCGCCTGACGAGAGCCACGCGCTGATTTACTGCCGGACAACCGGACGACAAATCACCCGGATTGCGGTGCGTCGAGCTGGACCGGCTACTCACAGTGTGACATTTTCAGTGTTGATGTGATTATATAAACGATCGTGGTGAATTTCTGGATGTACTTATCGTACTTCACACCTAACCGAACCAGTAAATGGTTTTGTGGAACGTTTTTTTCACTATTCACTAGAAAATTGATTATAATTCAACATCGTAATCGTGATATACAATCATTGTTGTGAAAAAAGTACTTTCCGGGACGGAAAAATCCGTGCAACCGTGTTCCTATGAATCAGGCTCGGAGACCCATATAAATGATACACGGGTTTTTATAAACATCACCCACTCATCCGTACCTTCAGATGGTCAAGTTGTTGGTGGGGTTATGTTAAATAGTTGGTGGCGTAATATATATTCGAGAGAAAAGTGGCATGTATACGCTGTTATGATAAACAGTGGAATTGACGACTAGTGATTGACCCGCCCATAAACGTCACAAAACAGAACATCCAATCAAATGAGCTTTGTTATGTGAGAAATTTCACATTGACCCATCAGAGTATCTCTAAATTCCCACATGAAGTATAGATCCAGGTGGCTTTGGCGATTAGCCACGCCTATCACTAGTGGTCAATTAGCGCGTGGTTACAAAATGAAGCGGAGGAAATCTCAACAATGAGATTTGTTTAGAATATCACATTGTTGATTTTGTTTTCATAACCATTCGTCGGCCATATTGGCATTTAGTTGTGCATTCTGTTATCACTCTTAAGCCCAGTATTACCAAGTCCAGTTGGCCTTAATCTGAGAGTTAGTGAATACAAATAGCATGGGTAACCATGGTGATAGCAACTTCAAACTTCAAGTTAGAGCTACCTCTTCACATTGGATATTTAGGCAGTTGGTATATGGTTGAGGACGTTCTCTGTAACGTGTCGATATTGCAGTGAGCGTACTTTATCGGTCATCAGCGAGGTGACAAGTTGGCCGTGATTTGTGTCCCCAGTGACGTCACTGCTTGCTGCCAGTACAGTGACGTCATGTCATATCCCCAGCGTGCTTGCTGCCAGCACATGTAGTGTAGAGTACCCGATACATGAGTGGCAGCAGACCGCACGTGTCACTAATCAGATGACGTCACGGAAACTGGACTCGAGACGGATATTGTGTGGCAGCTAAAGGGGGGTGTGACCAATTGTACTGAGAGTCAACTGTAGCAATACTCGACCGTCCTAGAAATTGACCAACTGTACTTGAAACCAACTGTCTCGAGAAATAACGAATCTAAACTTTAATTTCTTCAGCAACCTGATCCTGATGTATACAGAAGTTGAAAGTATGGGGTTAGCTTCTCTCCATTACGAATTTTCACCACCCAGAATATGTTTCATTGATTTTCTAGAGATGGTTGAGTTTAGGTGGCTGAGTTTTGTTTCGAATGAAATTTCTGAAGGAAATTTGTCAATTTGTACCAATCAGAATCGACTGTCCGATCACTCGACCGATCGGAAAATGTAGAGAAGAGATGAATGAAAGAAAAAAAAGATCCAATAATTTCCCACACAAATATTTGAAATGTTTGTTTTTCCATTAGTCACCAGCTCATTGGTTCACTAATTTCACATTCTGTTAAATCACTGAAATTTAATTGGTTATTCACTGAGACACTTAGCTCAGTTGCTAACGCACTCAATTCATATGATCCGGGAGATGAGAGGCATATCGGACCTGGTTCGATCCCCTCCACCGTCCACTTTGAATTTTTTCCGTGGTTTTCTTATGTAGTTCGGGAAAATTTTGAGATTGTTCCTACAATATAGGCCACGACCGCTCCCTTCCCGCTACCCATCCCATTACCCATAAGAAACATTCATCTCTTCACCTCACCATCTCATCATTCATTCATCCGACGTCAATAAATTAGTTCGTTATCATCACAGTGCGTCGATTAAACCAAATATATATATATATATATTTTTTCTTTTTCTTTCAATAAAATCGAAACTTGATGAAGAATCTCTGTTTCTCAGATAGGGCTGTGGTTGAAAGATAGGATCGCTTGGACCGGGCACCACAAGGGCGATCTTACCACCCCATTATAATTATTTGAAACCAACACCAGGAGCTTCGCTGTCTGTGACCATAATTTTACGCCGTAAAAGTCTTGAAAGATAAAACCAAATATGAGTGAGTACGAATTATTTATTCATTTTTGAGCTTGTATGATCGTCCTTGTGGTGCCCCGTCCGAACGATCCTACCTCTGAAACTCGACTGGAGAACAAAGACTTCATGGCAAGTCAACTATGAAGATGACATTGCCAGCGAACCATGCCGTGTCGTCTTCCCTACCACCACGCGACGGTTGGGCTGAGAAATGACGCCGGATTAGCGTGTTCGAAGCGTCGCGACGCCCTCAGCCACGTGGTAAAGCCACCGGATCAGCTTGCTATACTCGGTCATCACGTGGTTTTCTTGAGCAATGTGCGATCTTAACAATGTGATCCTAGATATTCTATCAGCTTTCTCTTAAGAGGACGGTATGGTTGAGGGGGAGGCGCAAATGCGAGGGGAAGTGGCCTATGGATGTGTACAGTCGATCTCAAGGAATAGTAATAAAAATATATATATATATATATATATATATATATATATATATATATACACTAACAATTGATTGGTTTAACTGAAACTCAATATGATATCAATTAATATATGATATGATCAGGCCCATATGTGATGAATCCTATCATGTAAAACCTTTTTATATGATAAAAACTATCATTTTTAGGGAGCATTTCATTTTTTAAAATAACTGTTCAGATATTCACCTCCATGCATACCATCACACTTCTTGATGTGATGAATGATGTTCCGAGAGACTTCACTGAAAAACATGAGAGTTTTGGAAATCAAGTAATATTATGTCAGAAAGATTTTCAAAAATCTATAAAAATTACAAGATTTCAACATCTCACAGTGCATCTTCAGCCGGCTTTCAGAAAAATTAACTATAAGTCACAAAAAAAAACAGAAACATGTGCGCACCAATAATTCTACAATACATATTCAAACTATCACAATTCATTCTAAATTCCTAATGAAGAACCTAAAAAGTAACGAGCAATAAAAACTTATCATCTTAAATTAAGCATGGTTCTTAATTCATTTTCGCAGCTGATGCGTTGAAAGATCGCCGCTCGCTATAACCGCATGCCACATCTGTTGATTGCCTTCCTGGTGGATAATTACCAACCAGTATTTACGACGGAAGGTACTTGCTGTATTGTTGACAACGTTTACCCGGACGCGGGGGGAGGAGGAGAGGGTGGGAGGGGGACACACATAATGAGCTTTTACCACATATAGACACTTTACTACTACTAGTTTATGTATAGCCTACCCTTTACCATCACGCTTTTTTCACGTTATAACGACATTTACGCTGTTTGATGTCGTGTTAATAGCCATTACATACTCTATCCACTCCTGAGTACTTAGCATTGCGGGTTGCAGGTGTGCAAGGCGATCAGGTGGACCATTAGCCGACGCCGACCGACGCTCGCGACGCTTAACGCCGTACTGCTTTTCGTCATCAGCATACTTCTTTATTTTAAAACACTCTTTAATGATGTCTTCGCCGAGAATTACTATATAGGGATGGGGATTATGGCAATTAGCTCTCTTTAATATACAATATTCAATCTCCTTGTTGTCTTCTAAGCGCCTTGGCTTTAGAACAAAATGTAATTATTTATTGTTATTATGTCTGTGTTAATTACAGAGTGGTGTGCGGTTGTTTATTGTTTATATTATATATACTGTTGTCGTAACAAATTATGGTTGACTTCGATTCGAAAGTCGAGATATTCGAGATATTTGATAGTCGCACCTTCTTTAATCGATACTTGCACGATTTTATATTCACTCTTGCATATCGAGAATAAATTAACATTGAATCAAACCGGAGGAAAAAAGTGATACCCGATCATTAAATACTAGATGATTAATATTGTTGTAATTATAAAAAACAAAACGGATACGATATAATTATTATTATGACTTTGATTATAACGAGATATATTTCTATGAAAGTTTTGCTGAAATAATATATTTCCCGTATAAACTAGCTGTTGGTGGAGTGGTTGAGCAAACGTTGAGAAAAAAAAATATATTCACAAAAATATTTTTATTTTTTTTGTGTCAACACATAAAACTATGGAGTCATCATTGTTCCCCGATCAAGGCTGATAATAACAATGTAGTATCGTTCGGCCTGGGCACCACGAGAGAGATATGAACGCTGTATATAGTGAACTAATTTTTATCCATTCTTTCTTCCACACTTCTCAGTCTCATTAACTTACAAATTTTTCAAACCACCACCAAGGAATGTCACACCAAACTTCGAGCGTATTTTGTTGACTCATATACATTTTCACAGAAACATTTGTTGTCAATTGTTTTTCCTCATTCTGGATTCTGGTATGAATGAATATGTGTTTGTTGATATAGAGATATATTTCACAAAACAATTCAAATTCCAGCTGAAAACAAAATTAATACCAGTTTGTAAAAAGTTAAGTCGTAACAAAATTCTGAAGCCGCTCGAGTTATTTATTAATTCGTTCATCATTATTTTTTATTTCTGAAAGCGTTGGATCAATTAGGATTAATTAATTTGAATCTCCACGCTTTTTGTTGGCTCAGAACTGGGAGTGGGTGGGCAAGGGAGGGGGGAGGGGGGGAGGGGGGGAGGGGAGCCCTGTTTGTGAATACTATTGTGACAACGTAAGGATACGAATGGCCCAAGCTATAAAATATAAGGTATTTCATTTAGCAATTATGTGAGAGTGTAAGGACGTACAGTCTTGACTAGCACACCGAGGCTTGTTGTGGAAACATATGAAATGGGAATAGAATAACAGAAATAGATATAGACACATATACAAATGATATTGGATCACTAGTATTTATGATAATCTCTTGAGAAATATTATTGAGAAACTTCATCAAATCTATCAAGTTAAAATTGGTTGAAAAATACTCAATCATTCAAATTTGAATAATTTACCAATATTTATTTTAAAAATTCATATTTTTATTTATTTTATTTCATGGGGTGGTAAGATCACCCTTGTGGTGCCCCGTCCAAACGATCCCATCTGTCATCCATAGCCGTAATTGGGAAACAATGATTTTGTATCAAGTTTCGATGTTATTAAAAAAAATATATATATATATGTTTTGGTGGCAGCTCCCAAAATTTTGAGATTACCAATAGTTGGGTAGATATGTATATTTCTACAAGGTGATATTTGGAAATATGTAGTTTCAAAATGAAAGATGATTCATTCGAATTATCTTTAAAATATACAATATATGAGAATTTATGATTAAAATCATGTCGAAATAAGTGCTTCACCTACATACCTATGGCCTATATGTTTCCAAATAGAAGCATATCGATCGTGGATCACTTAGGCCCAGTATTACCAAGTTCAGTTAGTATTTATTTGAGAGTTGGTGAAAACAAATACCACAGGTAACCATGGTGATAACAAGTTTGAACTGTCAGATAAAGGCTAACTGGACTTGATAATACCGGGCCTTAATCAAATAAAATCTGATCAATCATAATTTATTTATCACATCATAAAGTTTCTTCTGAACTTATTTCTCATGTATTATTTGTATAACTAGAATGTATCATATTATGAGATGCATTATGTGTTCACGTCTGTTTCATAATCATTGTGTTTACACCACAGACAAGCCCAATACGGCTTTGTGGGTCATAGTGTGGGATGTATGTATGTTTTTATGTGATATGTCAATAAATAGATAATAATAATAATAATTTTAGAAAAGAAAGTGTTTTTTAGTCATTGTTACATTATTTCAAAACTCAAAACAGTTCAAACTAAACATTGTTCCAAAACGATTCCTTTTTTTTCGTTGTCAAGGTTTTACTGTATCCGTGACTATACCGTATCATCGTGAGGAATTAGACTAGTGTATATATACGAACCGAATGACCAACATTGGAATCTAATTTAAAAGCCTGTCATCCACGCGATATTCTGTGAGATATGCTTACACTTATTGGGCGAGGGGAGGTGGTAGTGGGTGGGGGGGTGGGGGGGGGGGGAGGGTGCACGGAGGGCGGGTAGAAGGGGTGTAACAGTAGAGAAGTCACAGAGCCTGTCTTATTTATAAATTTATTGGCCGCTAATTACAGAGTATTCAAGTCATAAAACACTAACAGTGCCATCCCACATGTCTGACGGTGGAGGTGCCTAACTGCCTAACTGCCGATCACGCTGGCTCGGTCGCTAGCTCGCGTGCGGAAAGATCTACTTCTTACCGACTGCATTCATCGTCATTCCATTTCACTAAGTAATTTTTTATTGGATTTTAACGACGCACTATACTGATGGCTACGATCTATTAGCGTCGGTGGATGATGAATGAGATGATGGGATGATGAGATGAAAGGTTATTTTATTAGGTGTTTTGGATGGTGAGAAGGAGTCGGTCGTGGCCTGTTTTTAAGGAACCATCCCAGTATAAATCTGAACGACAGAGGAAAACCACGAAAAAAACTGTCAGGATGGTCGACCATGGCGGGAATTGAACCCTGGTCTCCCGAATGACGGTTCAGTGTGTTACCACTCGGCCACGCGTCTCGGTACTAAGTAATTCAATGAGATTAATTAATATGAATATAGTGTTATAGTAATAGCTGTAATTATATGATATTAAACGATGTCAAGGTAGGATTAAAGAAACTATTGCATATTTTTATCCAGTGCATGATTGATTTCTTACCTCAGGCCTTCAATTGAGTGGGTTTTTCTCGCTGATATATGCATGAGCCCACATAATATGCATGGCTATGATACATATTACACTTACCAATTAGATGCCACTAATTCTTCAATATCGTGTAGGCCAATTTTAACAGGTGACAAGATTGAAACATTCGCATTTATATACGAATTGTAAAAAAAGTTGATATTTTCGAAAATATAAAAAGCAGTTTGTGAAATTTCTGGGCGTGGGCATGACGACTCCACGGATGATATAGGATTATTTGGAGATTCTATCGAGAGGGTTGTGGACGATTAATGTCCACAAAAACCCATGACAAGCACCAACTTGAGAACTGGAATCTGAGCGTGTCAAAAAAGTCAAGGTGAAAATGTTAACTTTAAAATATTATCACAGACAAAACTTGGAATTCTATTAATTATCTGCTTTCTTTGTTTTGAGATATTCACTTGATTCCTCTTTCGAGAGAGAATGGCATTCTCCACCTCTCTTTTTCTCCAATTACTTCCATTGAATTTATTCCACTCCATCATTCTAGACTATGGCTAACTGGTTAATTGGCCATGGCTAACAGATCAATTCAGATGAATTCACTGTTTTGATTTCTATGAGTTCTAGAATATAAATTTCAAAAAATCTCATCTCCATCAACGCCTAAAACAACAAGAAGGGTCATACTCGTTTTTTTTTCTCTTCATTTAAATCTATTGGGATTAACGACGGACTCTCTACTGATGACTACGATCTATTGGTGTCGGTGAATGATATATGAGATGATGGGATGGTGGAATGATTTTTTTTCATTATGTGTTTTTAGATGGTGGGAAGGAGTCGGTCGTGATCCGTTGTTGAGGAACCATCCCAGTGTTGAGCTGAACGACAGTGGGAAACCACGATAAACCCTTGTGAGGATGGTCGACTACGGCAGGAATCGAACCTTGATCTCCTGAATGACGGTTCAGTAATATAACCACTCGGCCACGCGTCTCGGTCTCATACTTGTTGATGATGTAGTGAGTATTATGTTGGAACAAGATTTTCGAACTATTATTATTATAAAAATAATCTTCTTACAATGCGGTTGAGAACACATTGAACACATTGAGAGATATAGCACCTCAGTCACCATATTTCAGTACGATACATCGGCTTTTCCAAGCAAACCAAACATCGATGATTATCAAAAATCTCGACACAATATGAACAAAAATAAGAACGAGAAGGAATTATCCTAGCAATACTTGTCCGGCCGTTCCCCGTGGCCCATTCAGCAGAGGCACTGCTTCAGAATGCGAAGTTAAGTAGTGTGGGATATCTAGTCTCACATAAGGCATGGGTTTTTGTGAGCATCATCCATCCAACATCGCATTCGTATTTCCGAATTTATCAAGCCATTGGCGGGGTTGCCACGCAATGAATAATCAGTACTTGTCTATATGGAATATATAACTTGACTTTTGTATGAATAATATGATGGAATAGCAAAGTTCAACTATTCTGTTCTTACATTCTAATTAATGTTTTCGTTAACATAATCAGGAGAGAATATTGTATTCAAGTGACTGTCAAATACGCCTGGTTTAACAGAGTAACGAAACTGATATCCCAACTTTCCGCCACCAATGTTGTGATACGAGCAAGTTGAGAACGTGTCACGCGGAAGACGAGTGACGTCAGACGCGAATCAAGTTATCGCGACGTCACACGAGGTGACACGTCACTGTCACGTGACTGGGGGTGTGCGACAATTAGCTTCCTGTCTACATTTTACGCCAGCTCATATAGTTAATTATCTGTCACCTCAGAGTCGAGCTGACAGATAAAACAACTTGCAGGCAGTTACAGAACTACTCATGTTGCATGATTATTCTCAGAATAATATCGAGAAATAGCTCCCCGTGGCTCAGTTAAGAATCAAACTGCGCTAGAAGTTGAAGTCAGGTCGGGTGTGGGTTCGAGTCCCGCATTTTTTAAATGTTTTGCCTATCATTACTTCAACGTTTCATTGTCACCCACTCATTTATACCCTCGTATAACCTATAATGATGATAATAATAATAATTTTATTTCCAAATTTGTGTTCACAAAATGATCACACTTATGACAAGGGTGTTTGAAAAATCATATGGAAATTATATATTTGATTCATATGTGGAAAAAATGAAATGAAAATAACATAACATATAGCTGTTGGTGGGGTCGTTAAGCAGCATTGAAATAACAAATGAAATATTGAGAACTATTTTTTCAATTCAAGTGGACGCTATGTCGACAACGCACTGTAATGTTGACAAAGATCCATTGACGTCAGTAAATGATGAATATAATGATGACAATATGTGACAGAAAGCAAGATGCACCCGAGTCAGGACAGTCAAATATGACTGGAATAGAACTCCTGTCTCCTTAATGAGACGGTTCACGTGCTAGCCAATGGTCCACCCCCCTAGGTGGGCATCATGAACCAAAGTCCCTGGATAATGGTCTAGCTCCCTCCTCTCCTCTTTGTTGACCTGACACTGTTCGAAGCGGACGAGCGTTATGTATGTAATTCTGTCAATCCATTAATTTATTCCATCATTTTTATGGCAGCAACTTTCAACTGATGTTCAAAAGCTAGTAAGATACATTTCAGACCTCAACAAAAATCGCTACAAAAAACATCTTCATAAAATCTTCCCAAGCCAGTCTCTATGATCGTTTTCAGCGTCGTTTTAGAGCGTCGCGACGTCTGATTACATCATGATATACGTTCTAAACAGTATGGAAGATAGACAGTTCGCATAAATATCCGAGCAATGATCATTGTAACCGGTGGTCTGCCACAGCGGTCCACCGCCTCCTATATGTGACGAGTGCGGTGATGGCCGGCGTGGGATCCAGCTTGCAGTGGTCATCTCACCGCTTCCTGTATGGAACAACCTGTCAGTGGGGCCAGTCCATAATTCTGTCAAAACTTCCTCCCCCTGAACTCTTCCGCACACATCACTATCCTTGCAGCGGGCCGCGGCATTGTGGATGTGTTTATCTGTGGAAACTGGATGAGATTTCTGATACATTCATGAATTCGTACAAAAGCTATCAATATTTTAATATAACTAGGAAAACGCGGGATGCGCGTTGTTAGACGAGCTTAGGGGTATAGAAATCTAGAGTGAAAAATAATTTGTTAACCCAATCTACATCTACAGACCTTGGATCACTCCAAACGTTCAAAAACCTTACGAGAATCAGTTATGTCACGGCCTTCCTCTTCATTCATTTCAATCGTTTTGAATTAATTGGTGACACTTGTTGCTATAGATTTAATTGGTTCCCGTAATAGCCTAAATTGATGGGAAAATGCTTTATAAATGCGTTTTCTTCGTTATTTCTCATCCGATTGATGCGAAAAATCTCTCAAAATGTGCTTAATAGTTTCCTTTATATTCGGCGAAAATTTGAGAGGTCTTGAAAAATTTTGATTTTTCAAGTATTTTCCTCCGGGTTATTCTAATGAGGATTTTTGAAATTTCTAAAATTCATAAAAAAAAGTTACCACCCGATAATGCCACAAAACTATACAGATCTAAGTTAGATGAGGAACCATGACGAAAAAAAGTTTGAAGTTGATAGCTGTAGCCGTTTGACCTGTGGAGAACCGACAAAAAAACATAAAAAAAAAAAAAAAAAAAAAACATAAAAACGAACACCAATTTTTTTCAGTATGTCAAATTGAATCCTCGCTAAAGCTCGTCTAATGACAAATGCGAAAGAAGAATTGAAGAATGGGTGGAGAAAGATAATGAATAGACACAATTTTGTTTTTTCCTCAATGTGAATGTTTGAATTGTTTTCCATGCCTCGAAATATCACCTCAAGATTTATTGTTTGTTAAATGAGTTATATAATTAATAATCATTATTTTAGATGGTGATATTGCTCTTGTATGGCTTTTTCAGAACGATCCTATCTTTCACTCATAGCCCTGATTATGGTATGATGATTTTGAATCAAATTCCGATGTTGAAGAGGAGAAATAGCGTGATTACAAGAACTATTGAAAAGGGTTTCGAATCTACTTAATTCTCACGCAATCTTACGATTTCAAGCATTCTGCTCTAAGGCCCAGTATTACCACGGCCAGTCAGTATTTATCTGAGAGTTGGTGAAAACGAATAGCATAGGTAACCATGCTGATTACAAGTTTGAACTGTCAGATAAAGGCTAACTGGACTTGGTAATACCAGGCCTAAATCCAACGGATCACTATTTTTCATAATTTGTCAACATATGCAACTTGACACAAAATAATTGTACTCGAATTGAGACTGATCATAATATAGAACCGTTTGGATGAGGCACTACAAAGAACAATAATACAACTCATCTTACAAACTGAAGTACTAATGAACTCAGCGATAAAGAACAATTCAATCATACAAAAGACCAACGATGAGAAAGAATAACTCAACAAGTGGGAATATTTCACAATCCTTTCCCATACAGTTTCAATACAAACAATTATCAGATAATATTATTGAAGATTTGTTTCCAATCTTGAAAAAATATGTTTGGAATGAAGAGCAATATTATTCGAATCATGTCAGTCTAAGCTATACACTGCCATCTAGTGGTGTTTTAGTCATATTTAGGCATCTTTCCTTTTCATTATCTCACCAAATTGAATGTGTGTTTTTTTTCATCAAGTTTAAATTTGTTTACATATATGATAATCTAGACCTAATTAGCAAAACTGTGAAGAGTTCTGATTCCTCATCGTATTCAAGCTTCATTAATGAATGAATAAATAAATGAAAAAAATAGAATACGAAATTCGAAGTTATGGAAAATATATTAGAGCAATCGCATAATGATGTAACGGTACAACAAAGGTTTGAATATATTAATATCCATTTCATAATGTCTTTTCAAACTATCTCGATACATTTGTACACTATTGGTAACACTTGTAATGTTCTAAATATTGTTATTAGTTAACAACAGTACGCGAGGCAAACATTACAAGTTATGAAATCAGACCCGAGTATATTCACATCATCAAAATCACTCAAGTCGTGCATACAAACTTCATTTAATAATTACTTTGAAGAGGATGACTTGACCAATCGAATGATCACGTCTTGAAATAAAAGAACTTCAGTGACCCGTTTCCATCAGCTCTATTCACAACAATGATATAATGACATGTTCATATATCGAAATCGTGATCAGAAAACTAAATCATCGATGTTCTTTTTTCAAATTCAATTTTGAACTCGATTAGCTTTCAAGTTTTGATTGTCGTCGACGTATAGATAGGCAATGATACGTTGGTAATTATTGATTGTTGTATTCGAAAACAATTGATATGTCTTTTGATTGGTCGAGAAATGTCGGAAACAATTGACCTGTCAATCGTTTGGTCAAGAAACGTCGGTCAGAAATGTAGTCGTGCATGGAGTTGCCGCTAGGAGCACTGTTTGTCAATTGACGAACCGCCCAGCTATCTGCAAGAGTCTAGATGACCGTGATAGAAACAAGAAGAAGATGCCCCAGTGTTTATAGGGAACCACTAGTGGCTAGCACAATGAACACTATCCAGAATACAGGGGTTCCATTTTCGCTATTTTTTTTCTGACAATTCTGAGTTTTTCCCGAGGTTTCTCTCTGACATTGAGGTGACTAAATAACACTAGGATTCTACTGTTTCTTCTGATACTAATCAAAATACAGGATAAAAAAAACATTTCAATTCATCCACCCTTATTCATCAATCACCACGCCAATAGATCTTCTCTCATCATTACAGTGCGTCGTTGAATCTAAATTGAATACAGGTATAACAAATACTTCAACCTTATTCTTGCTTCATTATTTCGGATTTATGCTTGATTAGCGTTACCAATAAATGATGTAAACACATTTGTTGATAATGGAACTATTGAGTATTTTCTCAAAATATGAAAGATGTATATATCAATTGCTTTGGTTTTGTTTGCATTTACGGTGTTTCCCGGTCAACCATCCCACCAACAACTAAGTTGTTTGCGCTACCATTCAGTTATATCAACTTGAATTGATTTTGTACGCACTCCAACGTAACTAAAAGTACTGGTTTTGCATATGCTGTTCATTTTGAGTATATGCAACCATTTATCCAGTTCATGCCATCTATTACTACTGCTAGCATCACAACGATTTTGTTCTAATATCTTTTACCAAATCTCTGATTGCGTTACCAACTGAGGTATACATGTGCCGGTACAAGTATACTTCACAACAAATAAGCCTCAAAGAATGAATCAAAACTGATAATGAATGAATATATAATTGAAGAGAGAATACATGGAGAAGGTATAAGAAGAAAAACATAATTTTTTCTGTAAAATCATCGACCGACCCTCTAATTGACGACTCGCAGTCTCCGCCCCCTTGACGTCAGAAATCATACCATCCAATAAACAGGGCTGCTAGAACTGTAGTCAAATTCAAATATCCAATCGAGGTATCTTGAAGTGACTACAAATGATATGATCCAACTGGCTGACTGGTGAAGCCACGCCCATTTCGAGTCGTCAATTGTCATAAAAAGTTATATTTTGTTTGTCACTCTGATGGACAACTCCCAACTCTATGCACCGCGTTAAAACATCACGGTCTTCCTGATAGCCTATCGTCAAAACCAACTCGTGTCAAAACAAAGTAATTCCCTTGCAAATATTCAGCAATAATTCCCCTCCCCCCCCCCCTCCCTTCACATATACTTCATTACATAACATACCTAGCCGTATTCCCCGCACATGCTACACACGATAAGCTATGATACACTTTAGAGCCGCGAGAGGGGGACGGGGGGGGAAGGGGGAGGGGGAGGGGGGGAGCTATATATGGAGATGAAAATGACCTAATCCTTTCATATCTCGACGTGACGCCTGAGGGGTATATATGGGCTCCTCGTCCAGCAATCGAACATTAACGTCAGCTTGCGACTCGAATTACGACTCCCTCGTTGATGTCGAAGCGTGTGGTTTTGACGCCGGAATCTTCCTCAAACCCTAACTAACTCCACCTCTATACATATTTATAAAAACACACAAAACTATACCCGAGATAATATCTGCCAGTTTTGAATTGTTTTTTCAAAAAAAAAATATATATATAAACAAGAATGAAATTCATATTTACAAGGGTAGTTACTGTTAAAAGGGGTTGAAAAAACACGCAGAGTTCTTTAGGAGTTTAGTCTTTTTGATACGTTTTCTTGTTTGTATTTCCATATAGTAAAAAGAAGCAGTTTACGAAAAGAAAGATGGAAAATCATAAGAATATATTAAGGGAAATATAAGAAGATGAACTGAGGTAGAATAACATTCTTGTGTGCGAGAGAGATGATGCGGTGTGTTTTGTGATAAAGTGAATGACAAATGAAAAGGTGACAGGCAGCGCGTTGGAGAGAGAGAGAGAGAAAGATAAAGAGGAAATATTATCATTCGGATAGCGACGAGACGAGTCGAGAACAGATTGAGATACAAACCGAAATCTGTGTCTAAATGTGTGTAAGTCTTCAGTGTTAATCTGTCAGTGATGGTAATGCCACATCTGTCAACTGTCAGCTGCAGTATTACAGCATTACAGGTTCTTGTCAGGCAAGTCAAGTCGCATTCACTTCTGTTTCCGCTAACTTCTAATTCAAATCGGCAGAATCTTCGTGAGTTTGAACTGTACTAGGGAGCACGACCGAATGGATATTATATGAACATCGATAAAATAAAACAATGGTTGCTATTGAGAACAAATATTGAGACATTTACAGTAAAAAGTAGGAGGATAAATAAGGTAACTGAACGAAAAGAGGAAAGAAAAATATTACCGATACATGCAGCTTAGTTGGTGACGCGCTAGCTTTCTGTAACCCAGTGGGTGAGGGGAATATCTGACTCAGACCCGCATGCGAGTCTCGTCACTTCGAATTTGTGGTTAATTGAAAAATACAAGTTTCTTGAAAAAGCCATCAAAACTATCAACAGGTACCATCAAACAGAGGTTCACATCATTGGTAATGGATTACTGTATTCGATAGGCAATTCTTTTAATTTTTTTTCTCACTGTCACTAATTGAGTTTTTGATTTTATCATCATAATTTTATAAATCATTTTTTTCTCGGCAATTATAATTCGAAACCTATAGTTAGCTGGACCTTCTTGGTCAACCATCGTGAAAATGAACAGCCGTCATTAATAAATGATTCTCTCTCTGTCACACATTTTTGTAATGAATTGAGAACAATTTGCCATGAATTTTATTCTCCAATCACTACTTAAGAACTATTTTGTTTTCCTCAACTTTTCTAGTTTCTATGGCAACCTGACAAACAATCATGCCATCCTCATATAGTTTCAAAACCAATGTGTGACTGGCACATGTAGCTGAGTGATAAACTCACTCACTTCATGTGATCCGGTATAGGTGAAGGGGAATATCGGACATGGTTCGATCCCCGCCATCATAAAACTTTACAGGCTATTTTTCGTGGTTTCCCTCTGTAGTCTAAGCTATGCTGGGATGGTTCCCACAATATAAGCCACGACCGCTTCCTTCCCACTATCCTTCCCAATACCTTTATAAACCTTCATCTCATCATTCTATCATTTCAATTATCATTCATTCGACGCCGATAGAACTCAGTTATCATTATAGAGCGTCGTTTAAACCCAATAAATCAATGTGCGTAGATTTCTATCATATTTCAAATTCTCAAAAACATCGCGCTTGTCTTAAAAACGCATATGCTGAGTTTGCCTAGTGTAATGTGAATCAGTTTCAATGAATTTATATCTTATGATCAACAATCAAAGCTAAAGTTTATATTTTTGTTCGAAAAGTAAACTTCCTTCAGTGATCAATGTGTCGTCACTCGTTTAGAAGTGGGTGGGGGGGGGGGGGAGGGAGAGGGTTGTAAATATTGATACAGAGAACTATGTGATAGACAAGAACAGACAGCGTACCTCGTTTCAGTCAACTTGTTTGTCTATCAGGCGCAGGCGCGAGGAAAGAATCTTGAGGTTTTTTGTTTGATTAGTCGAGTTGGTTTAAGAATGAATGTTTAATTGTAAAAACATCATTTTTCTCGAAATGAAAAATTACGATGATAATTGAATTAAATGGAGATAGTGATGATATGATACTATATAAATAATATGAGGTACATAAATTATGATTATATATTGTACTTATTTTAAGATGATAAATCTGTCCACGGATATTATATCATCACATTCGATACTAATCTCTTGGAATTTTATATTATTGAGTGAATACAAAATAAAAATGATTATGTACCGTACGTTCATTTCACAGATGAGTATTTTATCTCTCAGAAGTATATAGGAGAAAATTCTGACCTTTTTTTAGGAGTTCTTCTGTATCAGAATTCCGATTTGTCATACCATTCTGAAGCAATATCCAAAAACAAATGACATTTTTCTGAATCTCAAATCACTTACAACTGGTTAAATAAGTTCAATCCAACAGTGATGAAATGGCTTCGAACAAATATCTACGATACGTTAAATGATTTACTGAGACGAGTAATCAAGTGGCTAGCACACTGAGCCGTCGTTCAGGAGACCGGGGTTTGATTCCCGTCATGGTCGACCATTCTGACAGGGGTTTATCGTGGTTTCTCTCTGTCCTTCAGGTCAATACTGAAATAATTGTTCAACAACAAGCCACAATCAATTCCTTCCTAATATCCGAAAAGACCTGATGAAAATCAATTTACATCTCACCATCCCTTATATCATTCACCGACGCCAATTTATCGCAGTCATCAGTACAGTGCGTCGTAAAAACCAATAATAATAAATAGCTGAATGAAGATATTTCGGAAAGTGAATAATAATAATGATAATAATAATAATCGTAATAAATCATCCAATTTGCATTCAATTTATTTCAATTGAATTAATTTTGATTCAATTTAATTTGAATTTGATTTAATACAGTGCGACGTGAAAATTGGTGTGAAAAAATGATCGGAAGAAGATATTTCGAAAAGTGAATAATAATAATGATAATAATGATGAATAATTCAATTTGTATTCAATTTATTTCAATTGAATTAATTTTGATACGATTTGATTTAAATTTGATTCAATACAGTGCGACGTGAAAACTGATGTGAAAAAATGATCGGAAGAAGATATTCCGAGAAGTGAATAATAATAATGATAATAATGATAAATAATTCAATTTGCATTCAATTTATTTCGATGAAATTTATTTTGATTCAATTTGATTTGAATTTAAACCAATTCATTCAACAATATCAAAGGACATTACAATACTGGTTCTGAATTGGAATAGATGAATGGATTGATTGAACACTATCAACTTTATATCATTCTATATTATTTTAATCTCCTACTAGTTTTGTTCTCACGATGTGTGTGTGTGTATGAGTGAGGACGGATATTCCGGTTTATGCTCACGCAAAGCAAACATCTCAATCGCTTCGCCGAGTGACGAATAGAGGTGCTTCTGTCTGCTATCTGCCACATGTGACGTCATCCTGAGGGATTTATAGACGCGCACACCAGAGGGCGGTGGTGACGATTGACGCGAGGTGTCAGTCGACGTGACGACCTAGCGACAGACACTTGTGATGACGTCACACGATACACGCACTTTGTGCTGACGGATTTTTACTTTGAACTGTCGCTTACGCTTGTCACAAGGAATGATTTTTTCCCATTCCAGTTTCATTCTCATTTTTTTTTTTATTTTCAATTTTCATTCCAATTTGGATCAAATCCACTCGTATTTGTATGGATTTTGCGTGGAGTTCATATATATGCACATTCACGTGCCTTTCGTGTAGTCTTCTTACTTCTTTTGTCTTATTTGTCTATTTTATTTCTATTCTTATGAATTGTTACGTAATTTGTCCGTCGTTTTCTTTATTCAGTATTGCTATTTGTTGTGTATTTTGTACGAATTGTATTTATGTCAAATTTTATTTTATATCACATTGCACTTGTGGAATACTTGTATTCTGTTGTCAATAAATAAATAATGATAATGATAATGATGGTAATAATGATAATAATTGGATGAGCGATAGGGGGGACTTCCATCTCACTCTTACTAAGCTTGGTGGGTTTTCATTTCCAGATCCCAAGCACTGCACACAGAACATGGAACTTATTATCCACACGCACACATATCCAAGTCGAAACTGTGCAGTTCTAGGGTTGAATCAGTTGAATCATTTCAGATAAACATCATCACACAGTTTCTGAAGGAAAAAGATTAGTGTAATGTTTTCGTTGGTATAAAAGAACAATAAGGAATTCTGTACTGATTTATTAAGAATACAAATAAAGATGTTACATTTAGAACAATAGTATAACACTGACAACTCTGACCACTCTCTGATCCTACTCTTCTCTCTCTTTCGTCCAGCTTTTATATCTAATTGTACAAAATAATGTTATACAGTTAAACGGATTTAAATGAGTGATAATAGGATGTTATGATCATTTGATGTTATGATCGTCTCACATATTAAAGAAACCATTGATAATACATTTCAATGACATACAGAAATATTAATATAGTCTATGCGTTAATAAGTTTACAATAATAGGATGTACGTCTGTGAATAATACATGATAGTATGACGTAGAACATTGGTACATTACATTAGACTGGGTAGGAAAATTTGGAAAATGAAATCTTCAAAACAATTCGAATTTTCACTGAATGTTAACACAAGGAAAATACACATCATCAACAGTTTTCCATTCAAATCGTTCAAGTTGTTTGAAGTAAATGATTCAATACATGTTTATTCATCCATCAAAAATATTAGAAATAATAGTAGTAACATTTAGCCGAGATTCACGGCTTTCTAGACATGATAGTTGCATGGTCGAGTATATTTTATACAAGTCAAGGTGTGTGGAAATTTATTCCATATTTTATATAGATATCTGCCAGAAAAAGTTCCAGGTTGAAAAGTGGAACTAGAGTAAAGTTACAAAATAAAGCGCGTGCACTCAAAAATGACATTAATTGGAATATTATATTGTTGACTGAACTTTTATAACCATTCGTCGGCCATATTGAGATTCAGAAGCGCATTCTATTGTTACTTTTCTTAGCGAATCATCGTTTATCTTACAACACTTATCCCGCGTTTTCCCAGTTTCAAACTTGAATGCTACACTTCAATTCTCCAACCACGATGTATTTCGAAATATCTAGTCAGTTGAATTTTTTTTCAGTAGCTTCATCCATCCAGGAACACTCTATTATGTTTACCTCGAAAAATATTTCGTTAAAAAATAAACATCCATACCAAAAATCTCACCATCCGAATGAAAATTCTATTGGCAGAGGTGCCATAAAACCTGGCCCTTCCACTAAAAACCTTCCCCTCCGAAATCACGGTCTTCTAGCATCCTCACTTTGTCTGTCCAACAAACGCCATGAACGTGTGTCGGAATCAACGCGGCCGTGTTCTATATAATACCACAGACTGACTCTAATTACAGCCATACAAGTAGCAGCTCTCTGATTTTCCAACGGGTTTATTTTATAGCTTTTCGCAGTAGTAAAAAAACAATCCAAGAATCAGGCTTCCGTCTGCATTCTATCCGCTAACAATATCAACAAATCATTCGAGTCATAAAAACGGAATAGAATATATACTTACCTAATGACTGATTATTTCACATGAGATGTGTAGTGATAAATAAGAATCTCGGTGGGTAAAATTTATCAGTGTAGTTTAAGATTACATAAAGGAATATTCTCTTTCACACGGAACTCATAAAAGTGTTGTTGATCACGCGATCTTGGTCAAGAGTTGATTAAATTAATTGTTTCTTGTTAAAAACAAAGCGACGTGTATTCCACCTGAGTCTGTGATTCTGCCAACTTAACAACACTAAAGACGATTACTTTTATTGTCTACAATAAAGTCGTTTCAATGTACTTGTAAATCATTGAGAGAAGAACGATGTATATACTAATCAAATCATCGTGGAATTATCTGTAATTATGTCAAATTTTTTTTTTTCGAATTTTCCACTATCGAACGAGAAGAATGTATGTTCAGATTCTATAGACCGGCAAACTGCGGAGTCAGAATTTTGACTTGTCTGCGGTTAAAAGGTGAAAAAGGTGAAAAAAAAGTAGTGGAAAAGAAGAGGACACAAAAGGAACTATGGTAACGTACAATCGTTCTACACCTTGGGTATATATATATATATATATATATATATATATATATATATATATATATATATATATATATATATATATATATATATATATATATATATATATATATATATATATATATATATATATATATATATATATATATATATATATATATATATATATATATATATATATATATATATATAAATATATATATATATATATATATATATATATATATATATATATATATATATATATATATATGGATATATATATATATATATATATATATATGTGTGTGTGTGTGTGTGTGTGTGTGTGTGTGTGTGTGTGTGTGTGTGTGTGTGTGTGTGTAGAGCTCATCTCGTCAGCTAGTTCCATCACGAAGTTAGGGTGGCAACAAGAGTTCTACTCCCAAGTTCACTTGATTGTGTTCATTAATGTTTTTGTGGTCATTTCTGATTGTGTTTGTGTTTGTTAGTCCCGTGTTTTTCCGTGTGTCGTCGTGTTGGTAACGATGAGATAGAGCATGCATGTGGCGCGAGAGAGACAGAGAGAGAGAGTACCGACTGTTTAACTGTTCCATGTTGGTACACATACATCAGACGATATAACTCAGACCCGTCACCAGAACCATGGAGTTTAGATTATCGGGTAATTTACGGTCCACCCCCTCCTCCCCCTCCCCCTCCTTCCACCCCCTCCCCTCCCCCTCTTTACTGACTCATTCACCAGCTCGTCAGCAAGACGTATGCGCTCACGTACATATATATATAACATGAGCCATGTAGATACAATACTGACTGCAGTGAAATGTGCCGGCCGCTATCAAGGTTTTTTAATTTAGATTTCTGATGGAAACTGTTTATTACCGTTAGCGTTAATAGATTTGTGGCATTTCGGACTTGAACAAAAATCACGGATGAAATAATGGAGTTGTTTTTGTGACGGATGTGTTTTAATTATAATATATTTTGGTGTCGTGGTATTTTTTTGTGTGTAGTGAGAAGGGGTGGCTATAGTTGCTGGGGCTCAGGTCGGATGAATGGACTCATTATACGAATTGTGGTGCCATACAAATACTCCCAAATAACAGCGTAACATTTTTAGTGTCAACATAACATATAAACAATTGCAGTAACTTTCTGGATGAACATTTAGTATTGAAACTGCTTCACACCGTTCAGAAAAGTATCTCATGAAATTCTGTCGACCCATAATGAACATCCAAGAATCAAGAGCAAAAATATCGAACGTGTTACTGTTACTTACAAGTCATCTTCTCAACTTTGTCATCATGAAATTTGTATCAATTTCAATGTTATGAAAAAAAAAATCACTTGTCAATATTCTCGTCAAATTTTGTCTGCATCATTTGATGTATTTGTTGATTGCTTACCTTCTACGATTCAAGTTGCATCATCACTTGATTTTTTTTCCAAAATGATCCAATAATTATCATTTTTTTCAATACAATAAATATATAAACTAAGCACAACCCACTCACGATCATGAACATGAATATTAATGATACACAATAAGTTTGTACAAAGATAAATTGTACATACAAAAAATGAGGGTGCTGAAGAGCGAATATCGATGCTGGAATAGAGATCAGGGCCTATACTACCAAGAGTGAAGGTGGGCTTGGCGTGTGATAATGTCGTAGGAGCTACTATTTCGGAGTATTGGTTAGAGCACAGGGGGTTGTGATCAGGGTTTTTGGGTCAGGTTCTAAAGGTTTCCTTGACTATACACATCCTTTCTCTAAGTAAACACGCCAAGCCCACGTTCACTCTTGGTAGTATCTTTATTCCAGTATTCGCTCTCCTGGCACCTTAAAACAGATATGTGAAATAACCCTCCCTGGCGGGAACCTTGTGCCCTATCGAGACCAAGGACGTCTTGACAATGCAAGTCCATGATGTCACGTGGTCACGACCTGGTGTTTTCTTGCCACATCCCAGCTCTGTCGATATCGACACTCAAACATACTCTCAAGAAGTTGCAGCCACTTTACTCCAAGTACGATGTAATGATACCAACCTATGTTATCATGATATAAAGAAAGTGCTCCAACTCACATACTGATAATATGGATGGTGTTTGTGGTTTCTTGCGGTCAATTCAGAGCTGAAGGTCCCGATTGCCTGTCACGATTCAGCGGATTCCCTTGTGAACTAGATGTAGATAAGAGTGTCTACGGTACCTGTGGCATTGTTGAACTCACAAAATCTATCATTTTCGTAAAAACAAATGTAACTACTGAAATTAAAATTCTACTGAGCCGTGTATAGCATTGTTGAGTATTATTGTTTCATATAGTTCGATATAGAGGTGATAGTTGCGCTAGGCAATCGGGATCCTGGACTCGGGAACTGACCCAGGAATATTTCACTCTCAAGACCCGAGTTGGGTCACTTTCTTCAAAATTATTATTTTTTCCTTTAATAACATCGAAACTTGATACAAAATCATTTATAATTCTTCTAATTTAATCAGTCACATGTCATTGAACGTTGGTGTAGTGAATAAACGTATACATCTACAAAAATTATTCATAATTTTTGATCATTGGATTCTCAAATACATAACTTGTATATATTTCCCAAGTATTAATCACACTTTAGAAATAATTTGAGGAATTTAAGAATATTTTCATTGTAGTGATCATTCAATTTACAATGGGATTGTGTTTTTCGATTTTTTTCTCATGATTAAATACAGCCAGTAAAAATATTTTCTTGAGATCCTGCAATGCGTCCCATTCCCCGATGAAACAGCCTTGAGGTCAAGAAAGATAGGATTTGTATTATGATGGAATAGGTTGGTATCACTTTATCGTGCCTGAAACATACTCTCAAGAAGTTGCAGCCACTTTACTCCAAGTACACTCCGTTTATTGACAATCACGGCCGCTCAGATCACTCAATAATATCAGTACAGCGTTTCCGCCAACAGGTTGCACCACTTAATGCAATTCTCTATTTTTGTATAAATGAAGTTTCAATTGCTGTCGTGTGCAATTATACACTCTCGACTTTATATTAATCATTTATATAATTAAATAAGTGAGATTGATTGTATATAATTGAACTCAGCTGTTCATGGGAATGGAACATTTCAATGGAAATTTATATTTACAGATGAGTGAGCAACTGAAATTAAAATATTATAATAACATTTAAATGGTTATATTTAAGTTGAGGAATAGTTATATAATGATCAGGATAATGAAAGTTAGTATTTGCTGGGTAGAAACTGACGATCATATAGTTCTCACTATATTGCTATGGTAACGATTGTTTGTCAGTTGTTATACTTGACAGAAGCTGACTTTGACTGTAGCGCAACTATCGCTTTCATATCGAACTATATATAAAACAAGAATGCTATACACGGCACAGTAGAATTATAATGTTAGTAGTTGAATTTGTTTTTTACGAAAATCATAGATTGTGTAAGTTCAACATTGCTACTGGTACCGTAGCCACTCATATCTGCATCTAGTCCACAAGGAAATCCGCCAGATCGTGACAGGCAATCGGGACCTTCGGCTCTGAACTGACCTCGAGAAACCACAAATACCGTCCATGTTATCAGTATGTGAGTTGGAGCACCTTCTTTATATTATGATAAAATAGGTTGGCGTCTTTACATCGTGCTGAAACCAATCCTCCTTCAACAATGTCGACTTGTTAGTGGAGGGATGACTTTGGTGAGAGAGGTGTAATTTTCGGTATAAACATGAGGTTATAGGTGATATTCAAAGACGTCATGTTCAAAGTATGAGTTCAAAGAAGTCATGATATTTGAGACTTGAATATAATATATCAGTGCTTTTATCATGAAAAACATTCCAAATGGTTGCGCCATTGCACCAATGCAAAGCTTTCAACTCTTATTTCTGCTTGCATCCAAATGACAATGCATTTCTCAGTAATGCAAAACAAGTGCATACCTATTATGGTGTCAGTTTGTCCGGGACAAGTTAGCAAGCAAGGCCTACTGGATCTCTGCGCTGTGCCACTCGTAAATATCACGGCCCAGTCGAGCTGCAGGAGGAGGAATAATCTACATGGCAGTGATGCTAATCTTCTGCACCAAGCTCGCTCAAACTCGGACACAGAGACGGAGCGAGTGAGAGAGAGAGAGAGAGAGAGAGAGAGAGAGAGAGAGAGAGAGAGAGAGAGAGAGAGAGAGAGAGAGAGAGAAATAGAGAAATAGAGAAAGAGAGAGAGAGAGAGAAAGAGAACGAGACAGAGAGAGAAGAAGGAGAGAGACGGAGAGAGAGAGAGAGAGAAAGAGAGGGAAGAAGAGAGAGAGAGACAGAGAGAGAGAGAAGCTACTAGTTTGTAATTAAGGTCCGAGGACAAGCCGTGTTGTGTGTGATAAGGAGCCCCAGAATGCGGGAAAAGGTGACATTGTGTTAGATGGACGGTCAACGAGGGAGCTCTTTCTCTTCGCCTACATCTACGTGTCTTTACATGCCCCCCCCCCTCCCCCCTCTCCCAACCCCCCCTCCACCCCCGTACACACACACCACCCTCGCAGATCAGATGTTCGAAAAGACGACATTTTACTTCAAATTCGTGTCACTCGGATAATATACAGTCTCTCCAGTGAGTGGATGAAATGATCACGTAATTCAAGTTGAGTGATTTATTAATCTTCTGTTAATATACAAGTTTAACTCTGACGTTGATCATGATGATTTGTTGAGCGGACGAAGCGAGCGTCTCAATTATACTCTTTTGGTACTATGTCTGTTTTTGTTTTCCATATAACTGACGCTCAACAGGTCAGGAAATCAGGCTGAAAGTTTTTACTCGTTTATGTCGAGACTGGGGTTCAATTTCCGCCTCGGTCAATCATCCTGAATTTTCTATTGTTGTTCATCTCTGTCGTTCACGTTGATACTGAGATGGTTTCTTCGACAACAGGCCACGGCCGACTCCTTCTCACTATCCAAATCACCTAATGAAGCAACCTTCCATCTTCTCTTCTCTTCTTTTCATCTCATCCATCTTTTACATACTAATAGATCGTAGTCATAAGCACAGTCAAACCCAATATACATGATAGTGATGAGAAACAATTGAGCTCCACACATCTTCCCTCAGAATATTTTTTCGAATGGAAATTCGAATATAACTGAAATAAATGCCTCCATTCATAGCCACCCTCAGTAGCTCAGTCAGCCAAAACACCGCTCTAGAAACTGAAGTCCCCGTTGGGAGTGGGTTCGAGTCCCGCACAAGGCACAGATTTTGTGAACGACCTTTCCACTTTTCATCACTTCGTACTCTCATTATCACCTCATTCGTACCCCCAAATGATCAATTTGTTGATAGGATCATTGATTGAGCAAATAATAATCAATCATTTAATTAATTCTTATGAACTTAAACGTAGATCTCTGCGCGTTGCCATGGGTGACAGGAAGATGTGTAGGAACTTTCAGATATACATCAGTTAACGCTTCTCTTTGAAGTATACATAAGATCCGAATTCCAAATTGTGTTGGTTATTTTATAGTGACTTCGATTAAGACTTAATATTACTCAATACATTCATCCTTTATCTGGAAGTTGATCAAATAGTTATCAGGGGTAACTATAGTAATAACAACTTCTAACTGCAAGTTAGAGCTACTCCCACGCTGCATAGTAACTCCGACTTCGGCACTGAAACAAATAATTTACATAAAATTAAATTCAAATGGTCACAATATCACATAACGACCGTACTCACTCAACAATGTATTATAGCGTTTTCACCGAGATGCGTGACCGAGTGGAAACACACTGAACCGTCATTCGGGAGACCGGGGTTCGATTCCCGTCATGGTCGACCATCCTGACAGGGTTTTTTCTTGGTTTCCCTCTGTCGTTCAGGTCAATACTGGGATGATTCCTCAACAACACGCCACGACAGACTCCTACTCACCATCCAAAACACCTAATAAAATAATCCTTCATTTCATCATCCCATCTCATTCATCATCCACCGACGCCAATAGATCGTAGCCATCAGTATAGTGCGTCGTTAAAACGCAATATGTGTATAGCGTTCTCCCAGTTGATATCTCCATCTCTTCCTCCTACATGCACCGTTGTATCCAAGCGACGGGTGTGTATATAAATGCGATGATCTACGTCTTCTGATCTCTAATGGGGGGCCACAACTTCTACATTCAGTTTTGCCTGCGATGGATTTCAGATTTATTACTCAAGTTGGGTCCGAACGACGGACGGGTCGGACTTGGACATATCCTGGATGCCTTATGGATGGCAGTTAGTCCGCGCTTCTGGACATGACAATAGAACACAGTCGTATTGTGAGTGAGGCTTTGCTTTGCCGGGGTCTATCTGTTCAGTCAAGTCAGGAATCAGTAAATCACCGGGACAAACCATTCCCAGTCATACGAGGAACAATAGACCTGGACTACAGGCCACGTGATGGATGCTGACGTATGTATATATCCCATCTCGTTCGCACACATACCGTGGTGTATGTATCTCCATCTCGCTTGCTCGTATATATATATATATATATATACTGCTTTTTGTATACGTAAACCATCCACCTCGGATTCAAAGACATTTTGAAAAAAGGGGGCGGAGCAAATTTCTGTTAGATTTATTACATAAAACTCAACCAATGAAATAAAGACCATCTGCTGAATCGCGTAATACTCTTTGTTAAAAAAAAGAACTGCACCCCCCTTCTCCCCACACTCCCCCCCTACACCATTCTCATTCCTCAAATTATATTGCATATTATTATGATTTATTAGTTGAAATAAAAGCTTTAAGCCACATGCAGCCCTATCTTATGTAGTATAGTTGGCCTTTAGAAATGTTGGCTCAGGGGTGAATTCGTTTTGAATGATGGTTTATCGACAGCGTTCTTTTATTGAGGAACGTGTCAATGTGGGACCCAGTGCGGATTGACGTGTGATAAATTGCCAGATACTGATCATTAAGTTACAACAATGGATCTGTGAGTCGAACGATACCGAACCCCAACCGTACATATACACAAAACTTCAAGATATTTATAGTTTATTACAACAATATCTAATGAATTATAGAACTGACTTTTTCGGGGGGTGTGTCGTAAATTTTGTATTCAAACTTGAATCTATTCAGAATGGAAATGCGGGAAGAATCGTTATGAATTTTTTTTTTTTTTTCAAGTTTTCACCCTCGAAACAAATAAATCCTGAATTATTTAATTCTTTCGTGTGATTTGTTTTCTTGAGCTTCAATCGCGACAAATATATCGAATTATGTTAGAGCTTGTCAATTCCAATTTTAAGCGTTACTAAAACACTCTACTGATGATGAATAAGTTAACAGAAATACAGGGTTCGGAGACAGAGATTCGACGTGAAATAACATTGAATTGTGATAGGAAGAGAGAGAGAGAGAGAAAGAGAGAGAGGGAGAATTTTGATTAATTTGTTTTCGTTCATGTTGGCTGGCTAAAGAAGCCATACTCCAACTATATTTAATGTCTCTCTAAAGCCTATATTTCATTAAGCAATGTGTCACCAGCGTGAATGTAGTAGCTAGTTTTTAGCTACTGCTCCGACACATTGGCACAAGGCTCTGATGTAGTGTGCAGTAGGCTACAAGTACAACAAGAGCTTACAGCGATACACGACGATTTGTGTATTACTATTGCCAACCTCTTAGAAAACCCACTGTATTATATTATCAGTCATCTCTATATATTCCTCTCTCTCTCTCTCTCTCTCTCTCTCTCTCTCTCTCTCTCTCTCTATCTCTCTCTCTCTCTCTCTCTCTCTCTCTCTCTCTCTCTCTCTCTCTCTCTCTCTCTCTCTCTCTCTCTCTCTCTCTCTCTCTCTCTATTCGATTCTGAAACTTCAACGTTTGAATGTATCATAAAATATTCTCAACTGAATGTTGAGCTGCAATTTTAACTTTTGAAAAACAGCGAATAAAATTAAAATGGTATCAATTTATGTTAGTTCATTTATTTGATTCAACACGTATACCTGTAAACGTATAACACTTGATAGCTTCAAAATTGACCTGTGTACGGTTTGCAAGACGGCTATCATGCTGTTGGAAGAATTATTTGATAGCACATTAAATTTGTGAATGTAACAATCCATTTTTTTCCATTAACAAAACCGAATTGTTGTGATTATTTTTATTTATTGATGAACTTATGAAATATAAGGATATACAAATAGAATGCCCAAGAAATTATTCGATTGTACACAAAGCAATTCTTGTGTGCGTATTTATTTTTCTGTCTCACAGATGTTTGTGAAGAACACATTGCTTTCAATGTGTTTCTATTGTCTATAGTCAATGCTATCAATTGACTTCCTGGTCATTCATCAATAAAATTTGACTTCTCATAACAACTTACTGAAATTTATTGTAATATGGCCTGATATTCAGTATAATTATGATAAAATTATTGAATATCACTTTACAAGCATGTTGATTATTTTTATTATCCGAATGAAATGTGAAACAATTGCCACAAAGTCATTGTTTCTTGATTGAGGCTGAGGATTACATGGTATGGTAGGATCGTTGGGAAAGGGACATCACAGGAAAGACCTCACAACATCTCATGGAAAATACAAAATTGTATATAAAATTGTTACGAAATGGTTATGTGAATCTCCCGACGATTAGTGAATTATGAACATTCCGACATTTTGGAAAGAAACCTCCGATCCAAGTATTGATATCCTTGTTCGAATTCTCCCCTCCAAAATCATCATTTCTCTTTCTACCCCTGGAGCATTACAACTCTGTTTCCATATTCCAACAAAAGATGATGATATTTACTCCCCTAATTCTGGATAGAACCAGAAATCATCGTCATAATTCCACAAATTTCAATCATGTTTTTCTTTGGCCTCCAGGACTTTTTCTGAGTCGTGACGTAGACATCACTTGATTCCGTTCGTGTTTTCATACAGAACGGTAATTCCTATGCCATGACTCATGGTCTCTAGAGGACAAAAATGAAAAAATAAAAAATTCAAATTTCAAAATAAAAAAAAATCTGAATTACAGATGATAGTTTCAGTTTTCCATAGAATAATGAAACTAAATATTTTAATCATCCAATAAGATCTATTATCGAGGTGTTTGAGTCCTCTAAGAATGATATTCTTCTGATTGTGGTTGTCCATTAGGCCGATGGTCGCCCAATGTATCAGTCACGTGACCGACGTCGTGACGTCATTGGAGGTGTAACGTAGCGAGACCAATAGATAACGTTTAATGGCTGCTCGACTATCCGTAACAGAACTTGTGACAAGAGAAACAACGGCACATCGCAAAAAAATACGGTTATTAATACACGCTTTTACTGTTATACTTATTTCAGAATTAGTCGAGATTCTTTTGGAAATAAGTATCGGAAAATATGATACCAGATCAAATATTTACGTTTAAGTATCTCAGAATACTGAGACTATAGATTAAAAAGAATAATTCCTTTTCTTTCTTCTTTTAATAACATCGAAACTTACAAAATCATTGTTTCTCAATTAAGGCTATGGATGAAAGATGGGATCATTCGGACGGGGCACCACAAGGGTGATCTTACCACCTCATTTAAATTATTTGAAACCAATTTGAACTTCAACAACAGGACTGCGCTGTTTGTGACCATAATTTTCTGCCGTAGATGAAAGTATTTCAGTTTCCGAAAGTCAGGAATAATTACAATACATATTTCATCACTTTCAGAGAAGACCAGAAATCATCATCATTTCAATAATTACAGAAATTGGAAATATTATTTTTCCTCCAGAGACCACCGAGTCATGACGTAGGCATCACCGATTCTGTGTATAGAAAAATGAAGAGAATCGAATGATGTCTACGTCACGACTTGGAAAATGTGCTAGGTCCCATGAGGAAAATATATTCATTCCAATTAGTGGAATACAGTTGATGATTTCCGTTTTTCTCTAGAATCAGGGAAATAAAATTTGGTCATCATTCATCAAAATCTAGTTTCAGTGTTACGATGTACTTTTTGGAGATTTGTATTCACTCATGTTGGGTTTTACGACGCATTATACTGATGACTACGATCTATAGGTGTCGGTGAATGATTCATGAGATGATAGGATTATGAGATGCAAGGTTGTTTTAACAGGTGTTTTGGGATAGTGGGAAGAAGTCGATCGTGTTGAAGAACCATTCTAGTATCAACCTGAATCAACCTGAGGGAAACTACGAGAAAAGCCCATCAGAATGGTCGACCATGACGAGAATCGTCTGATGAATAACGGTTCAGTGTGTTAATCACTAGACCACACCTCTGAGTATGCCAGTATATCAGTATGATGCCCTTCAAAATTGTGTTATTGACAAATGAAACACAAATCTGATATTGTTGTCCGGAGTGTCCGGAGTGTCAGTTGTGTTAATCTACTAGATACGTTGAAGTTAATCTTTAGCTTTTAACTTCATACTGTTAATCATGATCACATTTTAGTTCCAGTTTCAGTTCTAGTTTGATATTTAAGTTTAGTGACTTCAGTTTTAAGAATAAAATTACATTGTTATACCATACTCTAAATATAATAAGGTATCACAGTTCAACAACTACACATTTATATACTTTTCAGTATTTTATAATCGATTCATGTCTAAATTTACTTCATACCAATTACCCCAGCACAAGATAGTACTTACCCCCTAATCTTCATGGGGTATAAACAGCAATGTATAACATTCATGTATTCATGTATTTCAACTTGACTCAATTCATATTGCGTGAATAAATAACTAGATTTCTTACTTTCCGTCTTTGTATCTCATATTTTTCACGTAATTGTTGATGAATTTGAAACTGCCTCGGATATCAGAGACATACCAGTGTGAGAATGGGAGAAAAGAAAAGGAGAAAACTGTAAAACTGAAACAGAAAAGATAATTCAGGAATTTTTTTTATTTTAAAATCATATACAGTGAATGTGGAAAGAGTTTTCATATATCTAGATGTTAAATCGATTGGCGTATACGAACTGCCTGGTGAATGAACTAATATTTGTTGTGGATTAACGGCGTGTCAACGACGTGTTTTTATTGCCATGGTAGCCAACTTCTAGTTCTCACAAAGTGTCAATAACAATGATAACATAACTTCGAATATTCAAATTATCGGTCATATTCATTCAGTTTTGTATCATTTCGATAATTTTCGGAAATCTCCATGAGTAATTTCAATCATATTTCAATGCTCTCGATTCTCTACTTATTCTGATGTTAATTGTATTTTGAATTTGATAGAAACTCTTCTGAGAATAATCAAATCATTGCGCTACCAGATGAATATAATTAACAAAAATCCAACCATTCCGATAATTTAATTCACATCTCTATCATTTTTGAGAACAATATCTCCTCTCTCATTCTTCATTTCCTTTTCATATTCTGGGATGAGATATCAAGAACAATGATGAGAATATATAATATGAATATAAAGCTGTATTATCATGTATAGTTCCATGTTGGGTACTGAAGCGTCTGATTAGAGGCAACTTGAACCATATACAACAATATAATCCAGATCCTATCTATTCTCTTATCTCTCATTTTATTCCACCATCCTTTTCACAATCAGTTCATCTCTTTGCAAGCTGTCTCTCTATCCTCTCTTTTTCCTCGTTACTCAATCTTATCCCAATATGTCTTTTTCCCGCTACTTGAGCTCTCCCGGCACGTCTCTGTCGTCCCTACATATATACAGGACACATTTCACGAACAGGAAGCCAAAGGAACATCAACAACTCTTTCAGGTCAATTCCACTCATTTACCGAAACTTCACTAATTAAACAGCAGAAAGCGCTGCGGTATAAAACCAGAGCCAAATTGAATCAAGCTCTAGAAAGGCCATCCTAGTTTTGTATCACACCCAAAAAATACACTCGCCACCCTCTGAAAGGTTATGTTCTTTTGGTGGAAACCAATTGGTGAGCTCTGCGCACTAGATGCCGTGATTGAGTAGGCCACTTTCCCGGTGAGTTATCGTAGAGGTGGGATACAGTCAAGTAAATATATAGCTCACTTCTTTCTAGCTTTTATTGAGCAAGTGTTAAGCGCTAAAGAACGAAGCAGCTAAAGAAAAGGGCAATCGCAAATGGAACAAAGTCTATTGGTTGGCGGGGTTGATTGCCATGGAGAGTAATTATTGGAGAGAAGTGAAGTGGGAAATTGGCAAGCAGGCTTGATTACCTTGTGACTAATTGTATCGTATTGCTCGAGATGGAACCACGAGGTGTGATAGTTTGGGAAAAGTAATGAGTAATGAATACATATTCACAAGTAACAAAATGATGAAAAAAAAAATTACCGAAATTATTTTTCTTATTGATATTTTTTTTTTTTTTAATAACATCGAAACTTGATACAAAATCATTGTTTCCCAATTGAGGCCAAGGATGAATAGTAGAATCGTTTGGACGGGGCACCACAAGGGCGATCTTACCACCCCATTTCAATTATTTAAAACCAATGAACTTCAACACCAGGACTGCGCTGTTGGTGACCATAACTTTCCGAAAATATCATATATATATTGAATATCATATATATATGATTATTAATATGTAGAAATTTACAGAGAATCTCTGTTTCCCAATTGACCACTAGTGATAGGCGTGGCTGATCGCCAAAGCCACCTGGATCTATACTTCATGTGGGAATTTAGAGGTACTTTGATAGGTCAATGTGAAATTTCCCACATAACAAAAGCCCATTTGATTGGATGTTCTGTTTTGTGACGTTTATGGGCGGGTCAATCACTAGTCGTCAATTATTGCTTACTAGCTGAGTATAACAGTAGGATTTTCTGGACGAGGCATGGCAAGGACGATTTGATCACAAATATAAAAAAAATGATTGATTTCAATTAATTTCTACAAACTGGAAACAGTTCATTATTGATCTCAATTATTCTACATCCAACTTTCAATACGAACATTCTAAACTAAATCATCAGATAACCCAATTGAAGTATTTATTCTACTGAAAATCTGATGTGAGCTCGATATTTGAAATGAAATTCAAATCCTTCTATGAAAACGTTGACTGATAATAATTGAATCTAAAATACCGATATCAGAAAATGTTATTTCAAAATACATTATCTCATTCATGATCAGATAATATTTAGTCTGGAAAACAGTTCTTTCAGATAGTACACATATATATATATATATATATATATATATATATATATATATATATATATATATATATATATATATATATATATATATATACATATATATATATATATATAAAGCAAATCAATAAAGCCATATTTCGTAATTTTCTTTTCTGATGCATTATTCGTGTATTGGATTGAATAACTGTTTGACGACCTCGCTTCGTGACATGCCACTGCGTTGTCTCCTGTAGACACCACGCGAGATGAAAGAAAACACGAGAAGTGAAGTCGCAGAGATTGTAATGGAAAACGTAAAACGAGTAAACTCAATTTACAAGAAAATGTTCGAAATTCTTTGTAAAGATCAAAGGAGCATAGCATGTATGCTTAGTATAGCATATAGCCATCACTCAAAGACAATTCGTTTGCAAGATGAAGGGGCTAATAAGATGCGGGGGGGAGGGGAGGGGGGAGGAGGGGGGGAGAAGTAATCGGTCTTACTCCGCGACTCCCTCATCCCTCGAGGCATCGAGTGTTTACACGCAAAACAAACATTTCTATTCGAAATTAAATCAGGTAAATCATTTGATTTTACGTTCGACAATAACAGCCCCGAAGAATATACATCAACCGAGTGAAATGTTCCAATTGTCACTCTACACAAGGGGTGAAAAGACAAATTTATAATATCTCTGTTTGATTTTTTTTTTTATTTCAGAAGACGAGAATGTTCACCAGTCAACGAGACTTGGGGTGAAGATTTTCGCGGGGAGATTGAATGAAAGATCGCAGGCATTTTCAAATTCAAAGGATTTATAAACAAAACAAAAAACATTGATGAAAAAAACGAACTCTACACGATGTGGTTTCGACAACGAGACATCTCGGTTGACGAGTTATCATCACGTTTGTGTGGGCCGCCAATTTACAACGTCAAGAATACAAAATGTACGTAAATAAATCAGGATTTTTAAAACTAATCACGTTTCGCGACGTCAACGCTCCCGATGACGGTGCGGGAAGCGGGGATTGCGGGGGGGGGGGGGGAGGGGGAGGGAAATAGGGGAGAGCATCTCGCTTGATTAGAACGTTGTCTTGTCGCCTCATTTCCTTACTTTCTGTCCGCCACAAAAATTACGACTTGGGCGTAGCGGGTGGTGTTATGCCAACGAGTAGAACCAAAAAAAAAAAAGAAAAAAAAAAAATATACGACCGAAAACAATGGGAAAACGGATCAGCGTAAGATTTCATTTCGAAATATGTCCTAAAGTTAAGAAAACACCATCTTCGCTTCTGTACTATGTTACAGTTTGGCAAACCAATTCATTAGAATTCCGATATGTATGCACATAAATCCTTGATGACTCGAGTTCACGTCACAGCCATAAGCTTGTGTATATCCGATAGCATCGATAGCAGCTTGCATGTAATTATATGTTAGAGAAACACACACACACAGTCCGATGTTATCTGTCGCAATCACCTCCTCAGCTCCACTACACTTTACTGTTGTTCCATCAGCAGCTTTTTCTCGCCGCATTCATTTCATTTCCCAGCCTCTTCTCAACCCAGTCTCCCGAGTGATGTTCTCAAAGTTGTTTTATCCGGCATTTCAAGCGTCTAGTTAAAGTTTTATGCTCATGATTGTCGCAGCATCTCTCTCCCTCTCTCTCTCTCTCTTTCTCTCTCGGTCGCTTGTAATACAAACTGGTCGGTTTGTTTTAGCTATTCTTGTCGTACTGTTAGTGTTGGTGTCAAGAGCCTATATACTGCAAAGTACTCCTACTTGTGGGTATACTTGGTTTGTAAAGGTTTCTACATTGCATCCCAATGATCGTGAATATTTTACACGTCACTTCGCCACTTGCTCTGCCCTCGTCTCGTGTACCACGTGATGCGATAGACCATCTATATTGGTCACCAATGGCGTATGTATCGTGTGTCGTTATTTGTATTTGTATTGGGTTCGACGATGCACTGTATTAATGACTAGGATGTATTGGTGTCGGTAAATGATGAGATGGAGAGATGAGGTTATGTTATTAGGTGTTTTTGGATGGTGAGAAGGAGTCGGTCGTGGTCTGTTGTTAAGAAACTATCCCAAAATTGACGTGAATGACAGAGGGAGACGACGGAAAATATTTTTCAGGATGGTCAACCATGTTGGAATTCAAACCAAGGTTTCCTGAATGACGGTTCAGTGTGCTAGCCACTCTAACACTCGTCTCAGTTTTGTCATTCAAGACACAAGATATAACTTTCATAATTGATTCGTGAATTAAACTGTCGATTTTTGAATACCCTCAGGTGATTGGTTTCTGAATCGAAAATTAATAATGTTCTGACAAAACCTGTGAAAAAATCTCAGGCTCGAATGTATAATCCATGATATATATGACAGTTATAAATATATCTTCGGTGATAAGGTCATCCTTGTTATTGAATATACTAAGAAAACGCCATATATGCGTTGTTAGACGAGCGAGTAGCAATAGTGTGTCGATTTTTCTTCCAAACTTTTGCCTACATTTGCCAATTGGGTGACATTTAAGTTATAAATGGATAAAAACTGCTTAAAACCCCTTAAAAACCAATTAGGCACATTTTATGTTTTTTCTTCAAAATGGCTCACTCGATCGAACTGAGAATTTCCAGAAATGTGTATTAGATTGTAATTCAACTTCACACAAAATTCCATTCTTTTCGAGTAGCCGTTTGACCTGTGGAGAACCGACAAAAAAACATAAGAAAAAATATAAAAACGAACACCAATTTTTTTCAGTATGTCAAATTGAATCCTCGCTAAAGCTCGTCTGACAAATGTCATATAATTTTCATGGATTCGGATACATAATTATTATATTTCATGAATTATTTATAAATGATAGTAAAAATTCCACGTGGTTACTTTTGTATTGTAGAAGTTATATCTCAGATCAAACCTATCACCTCGATGATTTATATCAACAAAAAAAAATATCAAAAAAATTATTTGTCCAACTGTCTATTGCGACACCACCACTGTTTCGTAAGTCTCACATGTGTCTCTCTTCCATCCATCGTGCCAAACATCTTTCCTTCTCTCTCCAGAGATTAAACCACGCCGACTTTAATCCACCATTGAATTAAACATCATCCTTTAACACACACACACATACATACACACACCCTTTCGACATCTGCTTCAACAACAAACTCCTCCAGAAACTCTTCAAGTTTTACAGACGAAACTCGTGTTCGAGAAAAACGAGCAAGGAAAAGGGAAACACAAACATCTAGAAAAGGAGATTTCGTAATATTATGAGTGTATACGATGAAAGGTGAAAATGACACAATTCTATAGAATATAAATAAATGTCGCTTATAATTTCATGCTTTATTCACCATATTTTTTTTATTCCATCGAATAAGTTGATTTTATTACTCTCATTCGTGTTCATGATTTGATCATCTTCACACAAACTATTTATCTTCAATGGAGAAGAGAAAATGAAAGAAAATATAAAAATGGTAATGAAATGGATTACTTATTTTCCTCCAGTTCAAATATTTTCATTGTTCATCTATGAACATTTATTTGTTTACTATTTACAGTTCTTTCAATGAATTTCATCCTAATTGATCAACTTCTCTAGGGTAATAATATCGTCCTCGTTGAGTCCTATCCGAACGATCCTACCTCATACCATCTATAGTCTCGATTGAGAAACAATGATCGTGTAGCAAGTTTGACATACTGATTGAAAAATATTTATCTCAGTGTGAAATCCATATTACCTATCTTCCTCGTTAGCTCAGACAACTAAGGCACCGCTTCAGAGACTGAAGTCACCGTTGGGCTTGGGTTCGAACGTTCCGCATGAAAAAATAATGTGTTTTTTCAAACATCTTTTCACTGATAATCACTTTCTATAGTTTCATTATAACCTGCTCAGTCGTACCCCAGTATAGCTTAGCTGTTGATGGGGTCGTTAAGGAAACAATCAGTTTCAAGATGCACGTGCTCTTAATATAATATGTGATATCATTATTACACATTTCCTTCAAGTCTTCAATCTCGAATTTGATTATGCAGGTAGTGAGGCATGTTACGGGGCTTTTTCTCTATTCTCACTGCCCGTATGCAGTGTAGACCTATTCATTGTCACTCTATAAACTTAAAATAATGATCATGAGAGATTAAGAACTTTATTTGTCAGCTTTTCACATCACGTGATTGACCACTGGAATGAGCTCAATTATCTATATAAAATACAATTAAATCACAGAAATTACTAACTTATATCTAGACTTCAACTTATACTGCCTCGAGGACGAATACCTGTTCGAACCGACTCTAATAATTACGTTCATCCAATGACTTTCCAATCACATTCACATCTTATTCCGATTAAAAAAAAAAAAACGAAGACAGAAATTTTGACATTTCATTTGAATAGCTTTCAACCCCACATTCACCACATAATTTGTGCAGTGTCTTCATCTTTTATTTCCCGCGTCTTTTTCCACTGCACAATGATCGGATCAGAAGTCACATGCCCGGCGACTGACAGTTGGGATAATTCACGCGCGGCGATGAGGTGCGAAGCGTGTGCAAGAGAGAGCGAGAGAGATCCGACTTTGTGTGGCACAGAGAGAGAGAGATGGAGAGATCTTTCTTCATAGAATATAGTAGCTGTGTGGTATGAAGAATGGAATTTGATCTTCATCTGTCATTTTATTAATGAGATTTGGTTTTCGCATCTCGGCCAGAATTTAAGACTTGATTACTTTATGCCTCAAGATTGAGAACGATATTATATATAATTAGAAAATATACCACATTTATCATTCATTGTCAAGATTGATCGTCATCGTTTACGTTGATGTTTGTATTTTGTTATGAATTAACAGTTACTATAGAGAGGAGAACTTTCACAATAGATGAGAATCGAGGATATTGATTGTATTCGATCAGGAAAGCTGATCAATTACGTGATTGATCGAAGTCAGATCAAAATACATCGTGATGAAAATATACTCACATTTTTTTAAAATCATTATTGTTTATTCAGTTTATTTTTATTATTTACAGCTTTGAAAATTAACACATTTAACAACAGTCTCTTAATACTTTTCCGGTGGCTGCAGGAATCTACTCTGCTCTACTTTAACAAAGTTATAAATATTAATATACAGAAAGAATATAATGAACGATAATGATATAAGAGACAATATGAATGATAATAAACTAGAGAATTGACAAACATTACAAGGGAATATCAAATTATATTATATTATAAGAAAATATTGTCACAAGAAAAGAATAACAAATGCATAAGCATTCTCAAAAAAGATCTACAAAGCCTTTGAAAGGCTTGTCTGTAGGATAATAAAATAATACACCAAATTGAACAAACACAAACGACCAGTGGTGAACAATAAATAATTAAATATTCACTACATTTTGTCAACTGATAATTATTGAATGCAAAAGATGAAAAAAAGAGAATCACACTAATTTCGGAAATACTGCTTATGGAAAACAGAAATATGAAAAAAAGAGAATCACACTAATTTCGGAAATACTGCTTATGAAAAACAGAAATATGAAAAAAAGAGAATCACACTAATTTCAGAATTCAGATCAAAAAATTCAGATCAAGATTTTTACAAACTTTTCTGCGGCAATCGAGTTTTAGCTAACCGGCGAGTCACCACTCGCGTCGGCCACTCGCGACCGGGCTATTTTTGTTCGATTTTTACATTTTTCGAGATTCGATCTCGCATCCTTCTAATTCGAATTGCAGATAACTGATCAACATTTGGCTCGATGAGATTTCAGATATTGCTCTCTCATGCTCTAAAAATTTCACTTCACCGTTGTGGCACATGCCCCGGTCTGAAACTATCGATTTGAACTTTTGTCGAAATCGGAAACAAAATTTTGAATCGAAAAAGTCCGATCGTCGGAAATTCACCGCGCCGAACACCACTCATCACGCGGCAAGCCAGTAACGCAATGCTGCTTTTTTTTCGAAATCGAGATTTTTACAAACTTTTTTCCGACAATCAAGTTTTGCGTTTCCGGCTGAGTCGCCACTCTCACGCGTCAAATCCGCGCGACCGCACTATTTTTGACCGATTTCAACATTTTTCGAGATTCGATCTCACACCCTCTAATTTGGGTTGCAGATGACTGATCAACATTTGGCTCGATGAGATTTTAGATATTGCTCTCCCATGCTTGAAAAACATCACTTCAACGTTGTGGCACATGCCCCTGTTCCTAACTATCGATTTGAACTTTTGTCGAAATCGGAAAAAAAATCGAATCGAAAAAGTCCGGTCGTCGGAAATTTACCTCGCCGACCACCACTCATCATACGACAAGCCAGAGACGCGATGATACTTTTTTTTCGAAATCGAGATTTTTACAAACTTTTTTCCGACGACCGAGTTTTTGCGTTCCCGGCTGAGTCGCCACTCGCGTGCGGCAAGTCCCCGCGACCGGACAATTTTTGTCCGTTCTCAACATTTTTCGAGATTCGATCTCGCATCCTCTAATTCGGGTTCCAGCGTACCGATGATCATTTTTTTCGATGAGATTTTAGATAATGATGATCCATGATCAAACAACATCACTTCAACGTTGTGGCACGTGCCTCGGTCTGCAACTATCGATTTCAGTTTTGAAGATTTGAAAAAAAAAAAATTAGGATCAAGATTTTTACAAACTTTTCTGCGGCAATCGAGTTTTAGCTACCGCGCGAGTCATCACTCGCGTCGGCCAAGTCCGCGCGACCGGGCTATTTTGGTCCGATTTTGACATTTTTCGAGATTCGATCTCGCATCCCTCTAATTCGGGTTCCAGCGTACCGATCATCATTTTTTTCGATGAGATTTTAGATAATGATGATCCATGATCAAACAACATCACTTCAACGTTGTGGCACGTGCCTCGGTCTGCAACTATCGATTTCAGTTTTGAAGATTTGAAAAAAAAAACTAGGATCAAGATTTTTACAAACTTTTCTGCGGCAATCGAGTTTTAGCTACCCGGCGAGTCACCACTCGCGTCGGCCAAGTCCGCGCGACCGGGCTATTTTTGTTCGATTTTTACATTTTTCGAGATTCGATCTCACACCCTCTTATTCGAGTTGTAGATGACTTATCAACATTTGGCTCGATGAGATTCTAGATATTGATCTTCCATGCTCGAAAAGCATCACTTCAACGTTGTGACACATGCCTCCGTCTGAAACTATCGATTTGAACTTTTGATGAAATCGGAAAAAAAATTCAAATCGAGAAAGTCCGGTCATCGGAAATTCTCCCCGCCGACCACCACTCATCACGCGGCAAGCCAGAAATGAAATGCTGCTTTTTTTCCAAATCGAGATTTTTACAAACTTTTTTTTCCGACAATCGAGTTTTGCGTTCTCGGCCGAGTCACCACTCTCGCCGGGCAAGTCCGCGCGACCGCACTATTTTTGTCCGATTTTGACATTTTTCGAGATTCGATCTCGCACCCTCTAATTTGAGTTGCAGATGACTGATCAACATTTGGCTCGATGAGATTTTAGATATTGCTCTCTCAATAGTGACTCATTCAGTTGAGGCTCTGCATTATAAACTGGAGTCAAGTCAGGCGTAAGTTCCAGTCCATATACATAAGGCATGTTTTTTTTTTTTTTTTTTTAATAACATCGAAACTTGATACAAAATCATTGTTCCCCAATTAAGGCTAAGGATGTAGAGTAGGATCGTTTGGACGGGGCACCACAAGGGCGATCTTACCACCCCATTTTAATTATGTAAAACCAATGAACTTCAACACCAGGACTGCGCTGTTTGTGACCATAACTTTCCGCCGCAGATAAAAGTCTTGCATTTTCCGAAAGTCCGGAACACATTATAATTAGAAACCGTTTCTGTGATATATGTCCGGACATTATCAGCATTGGTATTGAGAGTAAACAAAACACACGAATGTTGATATCTTCCACTCTGAAACAAGTCTCTCGGGCAATGATCACTTCTTTTCATCAACAGCAAATTCAAACCATCAACACAAACAGGGTTTTGTGAATATTATTCATCTTCAATTTGCTCATTGGTATCTTCATATAACCCAGCATCTCATGAATCATCATTCGATATAATACACAACATATGGAACAGACTCAAAGAAAATATCTCAAACAATTTTCTTTGAGAATTTCTCTAATTATATTGATGTCATACAGCATTAGTTATAACATCCAGCACACTATTTATTTCACACACAATTAATTTATTACTCCGCGTTGTGGGCGTCATCCAATAGACTGACAAAATTGCATTCTGATGACGGCGCGAACCACCCGCGCGCTAGTGTTGCATGAAGGGAAGAACGGTCGATCGGAACCACTTCTCTCGTGGATACAAGTTGACTGTACATTCTGATGAAGGCTCAAACCACCCGTGCGCTAGTGTTACAGAATAGGGGACACGGTCGATCGGAACCTTCTTCTTTGGTGGGCACAAGTGTATGGTGACTGTATATTCATCCAGATGAAGGCTCGAACCACCCGCGCGCTAGTGCTACAGAATAGGGAACACGGTCGATCGGAACCACTTCTCTCGAGGATTCAAGTTGACTTTAAATTCTGATGAAGGCTCAAACCACCCGTGCGCTAGTGTTACAGAATAGGGGACACGGTCGATCGGAACCTTCTTCTTTGGTGGGCACAAGTGTATGGTGACTGTATATTCATCCAGATGAAGGCTCGAACCACCCGCGCGCTAGTGCTACAGAATAGGGAACACGGTCGATCGGAACCACTTCTCTCGAGGATTCAAGTTGACTTTAAATTCTGATGAAGGCTCAAACCACCCGTGCGCTAGTGTTACAGAATAGGGGACACGGTCGATCGGAACCTTCTTCTTTGGTGGGCACAAGTGTATGGTGACTGTATATTCATCCAGATGAAGGCTCGAACCACCCGCGCGCTAGTGCTACAGAATAGGGAACACGGTCGATCGGAACCACTTCTCTCGTGGATACAAGTTGACTGTACATTCTGATGAAGGCTCAAACCACCCGTGCGCTAGTGTTACAGAATAGGGGACACGGTCGATCGGAACCTTCTTCTTTGGTGGGCACAAGTGTATGGTGACTGTATATTCATCCAGATGAAGGCTCGAACCACCCGCGCGCTAGTGCTACAGAATAGGGAACACGGTCGATCGGAACCACTTCTCTCGAGGACACAAATTGACTGTACATTCTGATGAAGACTCGAACCACCCGTGCGCTAGTGCTACAGTATAGGAGACACGGTCGATCGGAACCTTCTCGCTTGCACACAAGTGGATCCATGTTGTCTTTGAGATCGGTCCGAATACTTGGCACCTTCATACACCGTGTCAGCAGACACGTGAAGTGAAGACCGATGGATTTAATTTAATGTCCAGTTGGAAATAGAATCACTGATCCGATACAGAATGCGATCTTTCCTCTTTTCAGACGCAGATTCATTCATGCTCCATGCACATCGTTGTTCGGAGTGGCTATTAGACTGACCGGAAGTAGGTTTTAGGTTGGTTTTAGTTGAGACTAAATCAGTTTAGGATGTTTCTTGTGGTAGATTAGGTTAGTTTGAGTCAGGTAAGGTTGAACAAGGCCCGGTATTACTAAGTTCATTTAGCGTTCACCTGAAAGTTAGTGAAGATAAATAGCATGGGTAACCATGGTGATAACAATTTTTTTAACTGCCAGTTAGAGCTACTCCCACTTTGGTATTAACGTGTCCAAGTATAAGTTAGGTGGGGTTCATTAGGTTGGTCTGGGCTGCGCGCAAGAAGAGGAACAACAACAACAACAACAACAACAACAACAACACAACAGCAACAGCAACAACAGCAACAGCAACAACAAAAACAACAACAGCAACGTTCGTGTGTGATGACACAGACCTCTTGTTCGATGGATAGATTTCAACGCTGGGTATACTTGTTGACTTGTATTTACAATCTACTTGCTGTCTCACATCAACTTCATGTCACGAGCTTGACATTCTATGGAAGTGAGAGAAGTAGGCCCACCTCGAGGTGGACTGTATTGATACTTCTGCGCTGCTCGATTCAACTCTATACGCAGATACGACCTGGACATCATTCGCTATCACTCGTGTCACAACTATTCTCGTACATGTCTGAATTTAATTGATCATTCTAGCTTCATCTATATTGCTTCGCATTCACTGAATGTGATCTGGAGCCTCATAACCGTCGGAACATCGCATCCCATTCGGAAGTTGTTGTTGTTGTTGTTGTTGTTGTTGTTGTTGTTGCTGTTGTTGTTGTTGTTTTTGTTTTTGATGTTGTTGTTGCACTAAGCCAGAATGAACTTGAATCAATCTAATCCAAGTTTCAACTTGACCAACTTTCATTTTTTCATATTGGGTTTTAACGACGCACTGTAATGATGACTAAGATCTATTGGCGTCGGATGGATGATTAATGAGATGATGGGATGATGAGATGAAGGTTTTTGTGGGTAATGGGAAAAATAGTGGGAAGGAAGCGGTCGTGGCCTACATTGTAGGAACCATCCCGGCATTAGTCTAGACTACAGAGGGAAACCACGAAAAACCCCTGTAAAGATGGACGGTAGCGGGGATCGAACCGGGTCCGACATGCCCACTACCTCTCGGGTCACATGGAGCAAGTGTGTTAACCACTCAGCTACCTGTGCCGGTTTGACCAACTAATCTGCTAGATGCCTCTTATCTGTAAATCGCGACAGTAGTAATTCTCCACTCATTCTAACTTTCACTTATATTTCCTATATTTATAAATATAATGGTCGAGCAAGATTTGTGTGGGAGTATTCAGAAAAGCAATTTAATTGAATTATCCAATATGGAATCCAATCACGTAAATTCTACTTTCTCATATGCTATATTCATCGATGGAATATTAATGAAACGACAGTTGATTGGGTCGAGTGATTAATTAGACAGTCACATTAACGTGTAGGAATGAGGCTCATAATCTATACCAACCTGAACACACCCCAAGCTCATTCGATATCTTTTCATAATCATTACTATTAACATCGAAAACACGAGACAAAGCATTGTTCCCTATACAGGCAGAGAATGTAAGTTCAGGATCGTTTGAAGGGGGCACCACAAGGGCGTTCTTACCACCTAAAAGACATGTTTGTTTATAAATCTTTATTGGAAGATGTCATGGTATACATGATTGCCTTTTGACACATAATAATAATCGAATAGAAAATTAATGAAGTAGAAAAAACACATGATAATAATAAATCACACATGAATGATTGATAAAAAAGTGATTGTAGAAAATAATGAGAGAGTAATAAACAGTAGCCTGATATGAAAAAATATTAGTGTGAACAGAGATATGAAAATAATATAAGTATGATACAAAAATGAATAATATTCATGCTATGAATGTGATGAGTACAAATGGTTTCTCAAAATGGCAATATATCCTTTCAAAGCTAAAATTCCCATCAAATTGATGAAATCACTGTTCAGACTAAACTTCCTACAAAATTCTACAAAAAAACTTGTGATAGTGTCCCTAGCGCTTATCGGAAGACCAACCACGGTGATATTCGAAATATTACAGGTGGTTCTCAAGAATGAAGATGTTGTTTCATAGATGTTATATAATATAGCTGGTGGCTAGAAGTGCGATGCACAATTTCTTTCTGAAATTTTGTGAAAAATGGGGACTCGACAACAAATTTATTTATAGAATTATTTTCACTCGCTCTTCGAGGATCCTCACCAATTTCGAGACATCATCTTCACAACCTTCAGGTTTGATTTCCAATTTTATTCTCATTGTGTAGCATATTTTATTTATTTGTGATTGGTTTTGTTATTATCATTTCAATATTCCTCTTTTTATTCATTTTCTCATTCAAACTATATCGATTAACTTATACTCTCGTTAAATTTCAAGTTATTACTATTATCAATTCATTTCGATTAAAACCATGCCCAGATTAAATTAACTCATATTTTGTTTCTCGTCATATTATTATCTCATTATTCTTTCGAAAATGTTATGATTGTTAATTTTTACATTATTTTGAATCAATAGATTTGCATTCCGTGTCCAATGTAATCTTGATGTGAGACAGAATCTTGCATATATATATATATATATATATATATATATATATATATATATATATATATATATATATATATATATATATATTAATGATTTTTAAAACTGTTTAAAAATTGCGACCTCCCCCGGGACTTGAACCCGGATCTCCAGATATATATATATACAACAGATTCATGAAAATTATAATGATATACGGTAAGAAATGTAGAACAATTCAAAAGTGATGTTGGAAAAAAGTTTCATCCGATGTGACCTGAAATGACCAATCATGTTACAAATTATTGTCCAACAGGTAGTGGTTGACCCCAGCCATGCTGATAGCTCGGGGCTAAACACGGCCTCCTGATAACAAGAGTGACTGTCAACCGGCGAGCGATCGAGAGGGCGCGGGTGACTTCAACACACGTCGCTGCTACGTCGGACACGTGTGTGTGTGGTTGAGGTTATGTCAGTACACGGGACTCGTGAAATATTCTCTTTCTCTCGGTACGGTCTGGAAAAAATTTATTATCAATATTTACATACCTTCATTATGTTATGGTGAACTATACAGGTATAAACAATCGGTAGAGTTGTAAGAAATAAACGGTAAAATCTTGAAATATAGACTTATTGGTGTTTGTTTTTTTAAAGTGACATGTAAAACTTGAATACAAATCATTGTTTGTCAATTATGGTTAAGGATGACAAAGTAGGATCGTTTATACGAGGCACCACAAAGGCGATCTCACAACCGCCAAGGTAATAACTATATTCAGTGATTCATCCAACAATAAACAAACTGTAAATAATGAACTGATGAATTCAGTCATAATGAACGACTTATAGGGTAGTGAAAAGTGTAATACAAGATAGTCCTAGTGCGCTAGTGAACGTAAGTGAAGAAGTTCTATAGTGTGTGATAAGTGATGAGTGATAAGTGATAAGTGATAAGTGATAAGTGTGGAGCAAGTCAATCATCAAGGGAGGAGAGTATATATTGGGAGATAGACAACTAGCTGGACCAGTGGATGAAGCTGTAAAATGAAGAGAGCTCACGTCTCATCTCTCCATCTTGTAAGTACTGAATCCGTATACTAATTGATCATATTCAACCGATTTAGCTGGTGTTTGACTATATCGGCCCGTATCCCCAAATAACCTAGCTTCTGGTGGGGTTTTTGGAAATCATCATGGAGTGACTAGTTGACACAGACGCTCTTCACGCCAAACATTACCGTATGGTTATGTGTAATTTTGTGTTAATCGGTACCAAATTTAGTGTCTACATTGTGTGGCTGAATGAATTGTTTTCTTGTATCTTGGTGTGATGAATTTCATTGGTATTTTTTCACGTCGTTTCTGTTGGGGTTGATGGTCGGGGTTGGTGTCCTAACCTTGGTTGGAGGTGAAACATTATGTGTGGTACCGAGTATGACAAATTTACTTGGTTATGATTATATCGACTGCTCATGCAGTACTTGTACATACGATTAGAACGTAGATTTTCCTTTCTTCATGGTACTTGATGTGAATTTTTCATAATTTCTTACGACCCTTATCAATGAATTGAACACAATAGACCTACCTCATTTGGATTCAGAATAGATTTAGATTTCTTTATTGATCCGGGGGATTTTTCATTCACAAAAATGCAAAATATATGGCAAGTCAATGATACATGGTGCAGAAACGAAATATAAAGACCCAGGCATGAAATATGAGTCACATTGGTTCGACTCTCGGTTGGTGCAGGTTATATGAAACAATATTGCAGGTTAATTTGGCTACAATTGCTTTTTTATTCGTTCTTGACTCTCACCAGCTTTTTCGGTAGTCAGGTAATTGTCGGAGTCACCAACGAGGGATTAGCTCTAACTGGCAGTTTGAAGTTGTTATCACCATGGTCACCCATGCTATTTGTTTAGACCAACTCTCAGATAAATGCTAACTGGACTTGGTGATAACACGCCATGGGTGGGTTTATATTGGCATAGATCAGGTCGGATTGTTATAAAATATAACTACAAGAAACATATTTCATCTCACACAACATACACAACCATCATTTCTAATTTTGTATAAACGTCCATCTTTTGAACTTTCATTTCGTCATTGTTTTATCACAACCTGCTCTTTTGTATACCCCCACATGACCGAGCTGTTAATGGGAATCATAAAAAATCTGTATTTTCACGGAAAACAAATTCATTCTGAAAATCAAATTCAAAAATCAATCACTCATCCTAAACACACTGCAAGAGAAAATTTGCACGTAACGTGAAAAAGATTTCTAAATAGTTATGGATGTTTATGTTAAAAAGCTTCTATTCGAGATACCACAAGAACAGCCATAAATCCGTGATTACACGACGCAATATGTACCCATTCGACTCCCAAGTTTATCTCCGTAATGCTCCAGCCTACAGCGCTCCCCGCATGGAGCGTGAGTGAAGTTTTTAACTTTTTATCTCGCAGTTATCTGTGAATTGTGTGTATTGCAAGAAGAGACACCCCGAATAGTTTATAGGTAAGCAAGCTCACTGTTCGGCCGGCCATCAATCGTCGCCCAGACAGCATTTTAATTAAAATGCTTATCGGTAAACGACGCTCAAGACAAGACCGTAACCGCGCTATAATATATATGTATAAGTGAGCCGGTTGGTTGATTTAATCATGTGACTAGACTATCGAGGGAGTGGTGGGGAGGGGAGGAGGGGGGAATCATTAACAGCCAATGATAATTGGGTGAGTGATAGTGACAACTTATATTAGGTGCATAAATCGATATTTTCCCGTTATGTTTTAGTTTTTGTGAGTGATTGCTACACAGGTCGAGAACTAAAACTGATATTTACAATGTTTATTGATGACTCCACCAACAGTTAGGTTATATGGGGGTACGAATGAGTGGGTGATGATGAAATGATCAAGTGATGAAAGGAAGTTTAGGAAGAACTATGCCTTATGCGAGACTCGAATCCACGCCCGACCTGATTTCGGTTCCTAATGCAGTGTGATAGTTGACTGAGCTACGGGGAAGATATTCATGGATAAGTTTACGGTGCTTTGCAGTCATACGGTTTCACGGTAATTTCCGTTCCGGTATCCAGTCGATCATTTTACGGAAGGGCTCACGTGGTTTTGACTGGACGGAAAAAGGCGTCTAACCGTGTTACTGTGAGTCGAGCTTTGCTCATCTCCCAACTTGGAACTGAATATAATATGATTGAGTATTTTGGGTGATAATCTGTTCGATAAATTGATAAGTGAAAATTTCAAAACAAGTGAAGAATTAACATGTAAAGAGGTGGAGAATATTTTCAACCCGACGAATAAAAGTATTTATCGTAGTTTGTAATAGGACAACAAGGGCGGACATGTCTGACAAGTTTGACTGCTGACTGGTTATCCAAGGTCACCAAGAGGGCGGGTGAGAGGGAGAGGGGGGGAAGGGGGCTTATCTCGTAATATTCTGAATATTTTTTCAATCAACATCGAAACTTGATTCAAAATCATTGTACCCCAGTTGAGGCTACTAATGAAAGATAGGATCGTTTGAACGGGGCAACAAGGGCGATCTTACCACCTCATTTCAATTTTTCTTCATATAAATTATAAACATTTCGACATCAGGGCTGCTTTGTTTGTGAGAATACCTTCTAGTCAAAGGTGAAAGTCTTTCAGTTTACAAAATTCCGAAACTCATTTCAAGTAAAGACCTAATTCATACCAACTTACGAGAATTAACACCGAAAAAAGTGGAAAATATTATGGATATAATGAGAATAACAAGGGTGAACAAGTTTGACAAGTTTGATTCAAAATCTGGCCAGCTGTTATAAACATCAACAAGGTCACCAAAGGGTTCATTTTAGATCATTATGAATGGCATCAACTGAAACACAACGATTCTGTGCCAAATTTCGATGTTGATTCTTCAAAGTTTTCGTATACATTCCATTTCATCACACGACACACATGCTCTGTTTTCCTGTATAGTTATTACACGCTGACAGAACGATGCTGTTGCTATATTCTCTCTTTGTTATTATTCCCACCAATGAAACAAGTTCTTGCTTCCACAGCCAGCCAGACTCACTCGCTGTCGAGATTCCTTCTGTCCACCGCCATCGTAATAATTCCCGATGAATGAAAATCAATTCGATTGATTAAAAGATTGCATTTTATTATTGCTAATGGGGTCTTGTATAAACCTTTAGTACATTTCCTTTGAAGGATTTCTAAGTAATTGCGAGAGAAGTAATTAGATTCAGTATTAATTATAATTTATATCCAGATGGATGTGGACTCAGACACTTGAAAGCGTGGGAAGTGTTGAAAGTTGTTCAACTGATGCATGGCATAGAAACGACGTCGTGAATTAGAACCATCCGATCAACTAATTGACAATATATTAACAGCATACAATGTAATTTCTTAATAATAATAATAATAATAATAATAATAATAATAATAATAAACACGATGATAATATTTATTCACAGTAATTATACATGTTACATTTCGGCAACACATAAAAGCAAGATTCAATAACCGAAAAAAGGCTTCTGTCACGTAACAAATGACAAACAATAGTTACCACAGCAACACAGCGAACTGGTGGACCACCAAATATTCTGATTGGTCAATTCCAAATGGTGGACATTGTTGTCTGTCTCTTGCAACAATGAGTGACGTCACTTGATGGAAGCCTATACTATAAGGCCCAGTTTTACGTATTGATAATTAGTGGATTAAGCAGTGGTTAGCGGATTTATTCGTTATCACCCTTGGCTGGATATTTTATTTTCGTTTCTTAAATAATGGTTAGTGAATTAGTACTTAACTGAGAGCAGGTCTCACGAATCTTAGTTAAGTGTTTATCCACTCACCATCAAATGATGTACGAAAATAACATGCGTAACCACGGTGATAAAAAGTTGATCTGTTAACCATCAGTTTGTGAAACCGGGCCTGGGATTCTCAACTCGACTACTTTTATGTGCTATTGTTTATAATCTCTCATGCTATGCTTTTTCTTCTAATTATTATTATTATCGGCATTATTATTATCATAACTGTTCATTTTTCAATCAAGAGTAATTTTGTAAATATTTATTCTAATTGTTTCAATATTTGTTTCTGTCTTCTTTATTCTCAAAAGAAGATGTACTTATTTTACTTATTTTATTATTTGCTTCATAGCCAACTTTTGTTAAATAATCATACGTTATGTTGCCCGCGCACACAAGAATTCGTTCTTATGCGGGCTTCTTATTATTAATCAACTTATTTCGCACTGATGGCAGTTCTTCTTTATTCTTCTTATTTACCGTTATATTCGTATTGAATTTATTTGTTATTATTCCCATATTGTGTTTGTTATTCTATTTCGTATTTGTCATCTAATTGTTCAATAAGAATAACAAACATGTTGAAATTGAAAAATTGAAATTGATAGCAGTGCTTGACGACCCCATCAACAGCTAGGTTAAATGAGGGTACGAATGAGCGGGTGGCGATGTATGATCAATGAAGTGATGATAGTTGAAACTCGTGTCTTTTGCGAGACTCGAACCAACGCCAACCATGACTTCGTTTCCGAGCCTGTGTTTGAGCTGAATGAGCCACGGTTGCGATCAGTATGATTAAAACAGTCTTATTTGAAATCATAACTCAGTTGAGAGGATCCCACCCACGAAAATGTATCAGAGTTTTTGTTTTGAATTGATGTATCAATTTTAAAATAGTATAGGGATTATGATTCGAAATGAAAAAAAAAATTCACAGAAAATTCAGGAAAAATCAGTTGAGAAATACGTTGAACCATTACATACAACAAAACCAATTATCATAGTTAGAGTAAAGATGATAATTGATACATTTCTTATATAAATCTGAATGAATACCAAAAATGTGTTGAAATTCATTCACACATCACATCTTATAACTGATCGAGTTCACACATTTTTATTATTATCAACATCGAATCTTGATACAAAATCATTGTTCCCCAATTGAGGCAGTGGAAGAAAGATGGGATCGTTCGAACGGGACACCACAAGGGCGATGTCACCACTCCGAAAAATAATTAAAAATAAGATAACTCATTTTCAACAAACATTAGGGCCTAAATCTTGAGATAACTATGCCAGGCTTAGAGAACAGTTCAAACATTCACAATGAGGAGAACAAATTTTTCCCATCATTTTGATCTTCTTCTTCTTCTTCTTCTTCTTCTTCTTCTTCTTCTTTTTTCTTCTTCTTGAAATCCGTCCTTCTCTTTTTTCTCACAAAACACAATAACACAATGTGACATCATCAATGTGTATAAAATGATGTTGAAGTTGGTATACTTTTTTATTCGATTAGGCTGGTTCCTGAACATGGAAAAAAATAGTAAAGATGAAATTCTCCCATGTATAAACGCAGTGATGCATCCCCATGAACAAAATATATTGAAAATTAATTAATTTTCAATACACTCCAATCCCAATCTCATGAAACACTGTTGATGCACGTTTCGTAGACTCGATTTACAGAATCACATTCCCAGATATTCACACGATTCCGTTCTCGAATCGAAAACGATAAAATTAAGATTTATCTCGAATCTCAATCAATTCTTCCAAGTCTCTTCGAATCTTCTTCGTGATAAATACTAATAGTTTGTAGACTTTCCGAACCCCGCGTGATCTACGGCGCTATCGGTTATGAGACAAGTGTGAGGTGGGGGGGTGGGGGTGGGGGGGGGGGGTGGGGGGGTCGTCTTTGGCGTCGTCAAGTGCGCGACGGTGGCGCCTGATGGGTAGGCCACACCACCAGACAGACACGATCAACCGATGGTGATTTCTCAAAACAAGTTGTGCAGTGCAATTTTTACTAGAATTTATTGAATAGCTCGCGAACATTCACGAATTGTTTTTTTTCTTTCTCTTCATTATGGACTGTTTTTTTTTTTTTTTGGAAACGCGGGAAAAGCTTCGGTTTTAGGGGTGGGAAATAGTTGTGATGAAATTGTGTGGTAACCCGTGAAACAAACTGTTGTGGAAATAAAAATAGTATTCATATATTTTAATCACTAGGAAAACGCGGGATGCGCGTTGTGAGATGAGCTTAGAAGTATGGCAATCTAGAATGAAAAATAACTTGTCAGCTCAATTTACATCTACAAACCTTGACTTACTTCAAACGTTCAAAAACCTAACCCGCAACTTGTTGATATTTATAGTAACCTGCAACCTGTCGCATAAACACTTTGCAAAACCAATTGATCCAAATATTCAATAAAATGTACACGTTTATTGCGTTTTCTTCATTATTTCTCATTCGATTGTTGTAAAAATCTCTGAAAAGGTGTATAATAGTATTTTTCATATTCTGTGAGAATTTGAGAGCTTTTGAAAAATTCTTGTTTTTCAAGTATTTTCCCTCCGGGTTATTCTTACGAGGATTTTCCAAACTTTCCGATTATTTTCCGGAAAAACCTTCCGACCGATTCCTCTGAATAAAATCCCAACCTATTCTGGTATGACACCAACGTTCAGAAATTTTTTCAAGTTGATTGATTCATTTCTCTGACCTGTATGCCGCGTACATAATTACAAAAAAAAAAAAAAAAAAAAAAAAAAAAACGAAGCCCATTTTTTTTCAGGGTGTGAAATGGAAAGCTTCGCTACGCTCATCTAATTAGGACTTGTAGTGTGAAGTGGTCAGTTTAATGATATAGAGAAGTGTGGTTATGTTTGGATTATTTATTATATTATTCAAATTCAAAACTAGCCAATCACCGTAGATCAGTCAGTCGGGAGACAGCACGCTAGAACCTGAAGACACAATGGGCGTGAGTTCGAGTCCCGCACGAGGCCTTGATTTGGACTTTACTCTTCTGCTGTCAAGTCACTCTCACCCTATTTCAGCCTAGCTGTTGGTGAAGCCATCAAAAGGGCTTGGAAGTCGATTCAGGCCCGGTTTTACGAAACTGGATTAAGCAATAGTTAGTGGATTAACTTGTTATCACCATTGGTTACATATGTTATTTTCGTACCTTTAATTATTAGTTAGTGGATTAGCGCTCTAACTAAGATTGGTAAAACTGGGCCTTAGAGAAATAGCAGTTTTTTTATTCAACTTTCGAGAGATATAACATGTCAAAATCACATTTTGATCATTACAACTACTTGTTCAACCCTCTGTATGTAGCTGAACAATCAACTCAAATTTTCGTTTCTTCAATGTGTTGTCAAAAATATAGGGTGAACCAATTCTATGGTATTGGAAAATAATCCAATCTCAACCATTTGTTTAATTGAATAAATAATTGGGTAAAATTACGCGATAGAAATGATGAGGAAATGTCTTCGCACAATATGAGTCTTTCAATTATAGCTAGTAGAGTGAAAGGCTCAATTATACCAAATCAGGTTATGTTTTGTATTATGTTATGTTATGTCCAATTAGTTTGTTTTTATGTTTTTATGTACAGGACAAACAGATTTTTGTAATCTCACTCAACTTACAACTTTTCGAGATCGAAAATTATGGAATTCGAAATTAAGAATTATGGAATTCGAAGTTAAGAATCTTTGTTCAATATGTTTTAATCAACATCTATAAACCTTGATGTACAATGATTGTTCACCAATCAAGGTTAAGGATGAGTTAGTAGGCCCAAGATCGTTTTGAAGCGGCTCCTCTTGGTTGTTTCAAGACTCCAATATACTTCGTTGTCACCAATATGAATAATTATCCCCTGACTATTTTCAATCAGCAACAATGAGCTTCGACCCAAGAACTTCACTATTTGTGACGCAAATGAAAGTCTTCCAGTTTACAAAAGTCCGGAATGCTATTTTGTGATACATCCGGACATTACCAGTATTGGTATTGAGAGCAAACCATTACATGAATGTTGATATCTTCCACTTTGAACTGAGTCTCTTCTAGGCAATGTTTATTCATTTCCATTAACAGCAGTTATAAAGTTAATCATTATGCCATGGAGAAAAAACATAATTCAGAACTGAATTGGTATAATTGGGCCTTTCACTCTACTAGCTGATCGAAACTCATATTAGAGAGGACATTTCCTCATCATTTCTATATCGTAACTTTAGCCGATTATTCATTCAATTAAACAAATGACCGAAATTGAATCATTTTATCAATACAATGTATAATTTGTTCAATTCATATTTTCATCAATTTCTGTAAACAGTGAGAATGCTTACAGAAACACTTTGAAGAAACGACAATTTGAGAAGGTTTTTGATTATCTCTTCGGTAAACTTGGTGATTAACGTACCACACCAATTTTTTTCGTTTAAAAAAAAAAAATTGATTTCTTTCCAATTCTTTCGAAGTATATATGCTCTGTTCTGCCTGCCGGCGGTATATGCGAGGTTTGGACACCAACCTGACCCTGACCACACCTACTGTCCATCTTTGTCAGATCTCAAAACATCAACTTCAAGTGAGTAAAAAACATATTGAAACAAACAAAATACAAAATGTTCAATCTAAACACCATAGATATGAACAAGATCTATTAGATAACACCAGAAACGCGAACATAGAACACAAATTGGCCATGATACGTTAATCAGTAAAATTACCATCTATTCATTTAGAGGAATGATGTATATGTATATGTACATATATATGTATGTATATGTATGTATATGTGTATGTATTTGATGTATATGAATGTATGTATTAATGATTTATGTATGACTAGTCAAACGCGAAATATGCGTTGTAAGATGAGCGAGATATCCTAATAAGGTATGAAAGTCGTTGAAGTAGTTCTACCCTTGCTACTTTATCGACTCTGGTATTCTACACACCTTGATATCTGAATAAGCTATAAAAGTCGTTAAAGTAGTTCTAATCTTGAAACCTTATTGACTCTGGTAATCTACACACCTTGACGCATATAAAAAATACTTCATTGTTGGTCAACTCTTGAATCTAGAAAGCAGTGAATCTCAACAACTTAATTCTGTAACAATTTGTATGATATATTTGATGAATATTATCAGTTATTTTTATTTTTTTCTTCAAAACGACTGATCAGAATTGCTTAAAAAATCGTAATAATGTGTAAAATCCATGTTTACACATTTAGAGAAAATTTCATCCCATTTGGAGAGGTTTCATTTTCCAACATTTTCTGCCCAGCCAAATCTTATGGGGTTTTTAGAAAGTTTGAGATGATTTTTCTCAAAATCGGTCTGACCGATTCATTCCAAAAACTATACAGTTCTAAGTTGGATGAGTTTGCGTGTACAAAAAAAGTTTCATGTTGATCAGTCAACCCTTGCGACCTGTGGAGTGCTTACAAACAAAAAAAAAAAAAAAAAAAAAAAAAAAAACAAAAACACACAGACAAAGCCCTATAAGAGTGGGATGGAGACTTCGCTACGCTCATCAATTATTAAAATATGATTCAATCGTCAAAATCATTCAAACTCCGAAATTAGATCAAAATGTAATCATTATGTTGACTTCTTGTCATCGATATGATAATAGTTCGTCTTTCTTGAAATTGTGGTTGAACGTTGACTTGTGTAAATATAGCGAGTACACCCAAAATACTCGCATGACGACTTCACACATGTGACGTCACATGTGAGAGATGAGACACATTTCCAAACTTCAATGTTGTTAGTTCAATTCAAAGTGCAACACATTATCATATAACGTAAAATATTTAATATTTCATTTCCCAGCCAACCATCTTGGTGGAATGTTTTCACATGTAATTCGTTAACTTCCGCAAAACGCAAGACAGCGCACTCGTCCGTTTTCTTCTGCGGGCGAATACGAATGTGATGATTTTGTTTGGAGAGGAAACATAAATTCACAACATGACAACATTTAAGCACGAGTTAAGAGACAGAGAAAGAGAGAGAGAAGAGAGACAGAGAGAGAGAAGAGGGAGAGAGGGAGAGAGAGAGAGGGAGAGAGAGAGAGATAGAGAGAGAGAGAGAGAGAGAGAGAGAGAGAGAGAGAGAGAGAGAGAGAAGAGAGACAGAGTGAGAGGAAGAGAGAGAGAGAGAAGAGAGGGAGAGAGAGAGAGAGAGAAAGAGAAAGAGAAAGAGAGAGAGAGAGAGAGAGAGAGACAGAGAGAGAGACGAAGAGAGAGTCAGAGACAGAGAAACAGAGGGAGGGAGAGGGAGAAAGAGAGAGAAAGAAGGATAAGGAGAGAGAAAGAGGGGGCGAGTAAGAGGGAGAGAGTGGGAGATAGAGAGTAAGAGAGTAAGACAGAGAGGCAGAGAGGCAGAGAGACAGAGGAAGAGAAAGAGACAGAGAGACAGAGACAGAGAGAGAGAGAGAGAGAGTGAGAGGGGGGAGAGAGGAAAAGAGATAGAGAGAAAGAAGGAGAAAGAGAGAGAAATGTAGAATTGATGTGGAATAGTATCGGAATAGACGAATGCATAACTGGGAAAGGAATGTACAGAAAGACAGTGTCTATTTGTTGTGTCTCGGTACTTGTTCGAGTGTGTGTGACGTGTTCACCGCGCATGCGTGAGCAGTCTATTTGCACACGGCTTTATGATGCAAGTGATGAGTACTTCATCTTGCTGTCGAGCGCTGTGTGCTATTCGACTACCACACGTTTACCAACAATGTCACATTTAACTGTTTCTACGAGCCCTGCGACGAATGAGTAGCGGTACAGTTTGGTACTACAGGCGAAAGATATACTTCATGACATATTACGCCATGTTCAAGTATATATCCTATCCATATGAATTAGATTTACTTCTTGAAATAATTCATTTATATTAGAAATTATTTATAATTATTCATAATTTCATATTTTGATGACAAGTTTGTGACTAGATATAAGGGTTGTAATGCGACGTTGCTACATCTGAGAACATATCCATGTGTACACCTGTGTAGATATAAGTAACCAACGATCATTCAACATTCAACCCAAAGTCTTATTGTAGATGCAAGTCAACTAGCTTGGGTAGAATATTTGAGAAAAATGCAACAGTGTATGAATCCAATGAAGTCTGTATAGAGATGATTGGTATGTTCCCATTGATAATTAAAAATATAATTAATGTAATGTTTTCAATTAGTTGAATTATTTATAACTTGTACTAGAATTTTACTTTCACTTTGTATCATGTGAGATATTGTAATTCCTAATGAGATGAAAATAAATAATAATGATAATATGTCACCAGAATCATGGAAAAAGTCGTCATATGAACCAAATAATTGAAACTTGCAGTAATTACATAATTTCCGCAACCACTTTAGGAATTTGACGCTTTCCAAAGATGCCATTAGGTTTCTCATCCTGAACCTCCTGGATTTGTCCTGAACCCTTCTATCTTCTGAGACAGTGAGTTGAGACCGTTTCATTTCATTGTCTCAAAGGATAGAGGATGGGGATTCTGGAAGACTCTTCTAGACGAATTCAACAGATTGAATTCACTGATATATATATATTTTTTTTAATAAGTTCGAAACTTGCTACAAAATCATTGTTCCCCAATTGAGGCTATGGATTAAGGCTATAAGAACAACAACACGTTCAGTACACAGTGAAGACTGGTAAAGGGAAAGAGAACATAGCACCAACACCAATATAACTGTGGAGAAAAAAAGTTTAGTAAGATGAGCTCATTTACATGATTCAAATGAAAACCAGGATTGAGGATATATATATATATATATATATATATATATATATACACACACATATTATATAGCTTTTATTGAAAAAATTGATTGAAAATTGAAAATTCAACGGTAGTCACACGAGTTATGCAGCCAGTGTTCGATGTATAATAACTAAAACCACAAAAAAACTTGGTCAATATAATCACTAAAACCACAAAAACCTTGTTCAAGACAGGAATCGAATCCCGGTCTCCCGAGTGATTTCTCTGATCAACCCACCATGGACCATTATTAAGATTTCACAAATTAGAACTCGTGAGTCCGAAACAAAGAATCAACTAAACTCGATGTCCAATCACATTTCAGCTGGAAATGGGCAGGTTCGAGTATATCATTCATGAACCAGTTGAAGACTTCCTGAAGAAGTAATTAACGCGAAATGTGGAACATGACGGGAAAATTATAGCTAACGGTGATCGGCAGTGACGAGAGGTCAGACATAGGTTAATAGCACTGTCATATTTGTCCGGAATCAAAGAAATACATTTGCAAGTTGGTTTTATTCATATTTCATTTCTCTTGTTGTATAGAATCTCTCTTCACTTTACGAACGCAGCCTGGCATAACGTGTTATTAATAGTTGGTATTTAGTTGCGAGGACCGCTGATGATCTGTGATGTATGGGAGGAAGAAGACTCTCTTTCTCTCTCTTGCTCGCTCGTCTACCTGTCTCTGCCGGTTGTCAGTCACTCTTTTGATCCACATGTGAACACCCCTACAGGCTGGCGGGGGACCAGGGGTATCAAACCAATCAGACGTCGTATCAACTTGAGACAATTAACAAATTTAATTGGATATTTCGTATATTTTTATTAGACCCTCTGGTCATTAAATACAAGGATTTTGATTGGGTGAGAGAAATGTGTGTTGCGAAATGAGGGAAATACTGAGGGAAACCACGGAAAACGTGCAATCACGATGGATAACTCGACCAGAAATCTCCATATAGAAATTACGTGAATTGGAGATCTATCATTTTTCATTACTCACACATTCATACAATCGAACATTTGTAATTTTAATGAATCTTCAATTTGCATTCAATTATACTCCACATACATTACACAATAGGCTTTTTTTCAAGTGACGTCACCCATTGTTGAAGATAATAATGAGAGGACGATACACATGAATGTGTTCTGCATAATTTGAATTTAGCAACGAAAATAGTTTTATCTGTGGCGGAGAAGTACATTCAAACAGCGTAGTCCTAGTATCAGAGTGTGTTGATAATTCTTGATTTAAATTGGCAATACATAATTGATTAAATTGGTGACAAGATCGCCTTGAAGACTTGAAATCACTAAGAGGTGCCGTTTTTAAACGTTTTACTGATTCATACTTGTCCTCAATTGAGCCACAATGATTGTACCTCAAGATTTATACCATTATTCATTGGTAAAATTATCAATTGGTTATTCATTGGTTCAACATAAAAAGTAGATACAAAATCATTGTCCGAAATTGAGACTGGGGAGGAAAAGTAGGATCATTATTAAACGGGGCACCACAAGGAAGATCTACCACCCCATTTATTCATGTATTTATTCATTTATTATTGTTTTTATACAGTGTTATACACTGTACACAGGTACTGAGAATAGAGCAGGAGCCCCGTAACAACATGTGCCTCACCACCTGTATAATAATATAAATTATAAATCATAAATTAGATCAGTAGAAAAAAAACGAAAAATTAATGATAGCAAACGAATCGAAAATTAAGATAACTAAATATGAAATACAAATGCCTAATATAAGGCCTAATCTAACATGTGTGAAGTTTTAAGTATCTAATTGAGGCCCGGTATTACCACGGCCAGTTAGTATTTATCTGAGAGTTGGTGAAAACAAATAGCATGGGTAACCATGGTGATAACAAGTTTGAACTCTCAGATGAAGGCTAACTGGACTTGGTAATACCGGGCCTAAGTAAAAATGTTCTAAGTTGTCTACATTTTGTAGACATTCTTTCAAAATCTTTCGAAATGTTTCGAGATTATTTTCGAAATATCCAAGGATATCGCAATGTGTAACTAGATTTCAACCAATGATGACGACAAACATTTCACCAATTTCAGAGGAGACTAGAAATCATCATCACAATGTCATCAATTGGAATAATCAATTCATCATCCAGGACCCGGCCTTTTTCCTGAGTCGTGACGTAAACATTCCTAGTTTCTGTTGATGTTTCTATGCAGAATCGGTGATGCCCACGTCATGACTCGTTATCTCCGGAGGACAGAAAATTCTATTTCGAATTCTGAAATTGATAATATGATTTCTTGTTTTCTCTGGAATCAGGGAATGGATTACGTCATCATTGATTAAAATCTAGTTTCTGAGTTTTGATGTCCTTTAAGATCTCGATGTCACTAGAACAACCGAATACTGAGACGTGTGGCCGAGTGGTTAATACATTGAACCGCCATTCAAGAGACCGGGGCTCGATTCCCGCCATCGTCGACTATCCTGGCAGGGGTTTTCCGTGGTTTTTCTCTGTGGTTCTGGTCAATACTGGGATGGTTCCTTGACAATAGGCCACGACCGACTCCTGAAATGAATTGAATGTTGAGGTTAAGGTGCGTCGACAACGAGGTCATTTTGTACACCGACTCTTTCCCACTATCCAAGATCACATAATAAAATGAACTTTCATTTCATTATCCCATCATCTCATATATCATTCACTATAACGCTAATAGATCGTGGTTATCAGTAGAGTACGTCGCTAAACCCAATATAAATGAATGGATAATTTTCTAACTCATCACACACACATGCAGTAGCATATACATTATTAGACGAGCTTTAGCGAGGATTCAATTTGACATACTGAAAAAATTGGTATTCGTTTTTATGTTTTTTTTTTATGTTTTTTTGTCGGTTCTCCACAGGTCAAACGGCTACAGCTATCAATTTCAAACTTCTTTTTATTATGGTTCCTCATCTAACTCAGATTTTTATAGTTTTGTGGCATTATCGGGTGATATCGTTTTTTTTATGAATTTTCGAAATTTCAAAAATACCCGTTAAAATAACACAGCAAAAAAAAAAGAAAATATTTTCATTTTCCCCAAAAAATGAAATTTTGTGTGAAGTTGAATTACATTCTGATGCACATTTCTGAGAATTCTCAGCTTGATCAGGTCAGCCATTTTGAAGAAAAAACATAAAATGTGCTAAAATGGTATCACTCGAAGCAGTTTTTACCCATTTATAACTTGAATATGTCACCCAATTGGCGAATGTAAGCAAAAGTTTGGAAGAAAAAAACGACATACTATTATTTTCCACTTGTCTAACAACGCATATATGGCGTTTTCCTAGTTACTATGAATGCGTTGGTAACCCCTGACCAAATACAACAAGCTATATATTCGTAACGTACTCGCACGTTTGTCCGTCACAAAACAGAAGTTTCTCACCGAGAATTTCACCTCGAGTATACAATAAAATATGCCCAGCCATAATTGTTTCGCCATTGCGGGTTGTTCCCTCGCCCGTCCGTCTGTCTGTCTGTCAGTCAGTCACGTCCGAGGTTCCGACGAGTAAAAAGAGTTCGGGGCGCCTTGAGCCTTCACGGATCACCCCTCGTCATTGTCCGCCCCTTGTGCGCATGTCAGGGTAGAGAGCTGACTCGGCTCCTCGGTAGGAGGATGCAATTAATATACAGTACAGGTGACGTTTGATGGGAATACAGCGCTTTATTGTTGGACGAAATGCATCGTATTCACTGATTCCATTCGTGGTTGTTGTTGTTGTTGTTGTTGTGGTTGTTGTTGTTGTTGTTGTTGTTGTTGTTGTGGTTGTTGTTGTTGTTGTTGTTGTTTTCATTGACATTTCTTATGGAGAAGATACATGTATTCCACTCTATAGCCCACAAAGTCCATTCGGTTTTGACTGTGGCATGAACATGATAAATCAACAAATAAATGTGAACACAAAATAAAATGTCAAATTATAGTTGGAATAACATCTTTGTATACATACATACCAGAAAAAAAGGTCAGAATGTCGACCATGAAGGGAATCGAACCCCGGTCTACTGGAGTCACATTCTTCATGGTTCACCTGTCTCGAGTGATTGAAATAATTCACTTCAAAGGGTCATCCATAGCGATAAGGTGGAGAGGGTGAGGGCCCAGATCAAGTTCAATCAATTTTGGTCTAGTGGAAGCCTTCTAGTGACCGAAGTGAATGGAGGGAGTATACTGAAACTTGCGTTTGTGTTCCATTTTATTCCACTTTTTTTCTCCGCATCTACTGTCCTCTTTTTTATTTTCTATGTATCATTTTATATTTTTTTTCTCTTTCTTCCCCAACCCCTACATATATGTATGCTTAAAACTTCCACAGAAGTTGACAACCATGGCAAAGTACACGGTCATGGGTGCAAAATGACCTCGCTGTCGACGTACCTTCAAACTACAACACTAACTAACAAATTGACTCCAAAATGAAAATTGTTACCTTTCTCAATTATACATCACTTTACATTTTCATCCAATAGCTTTCCACATAATTTCCTCTCCATTCGTGTACATTCCCAATTGAAACCAGTCCATTCATCGGCCCTCCCACCACCGTGCAGTTTACCCATAGATCTTCCCCAGTCTCTGGAGGAACTGCCAGGTGAAAACTTCTGTCGTAACTCCGCTCGTCACGTGATCCCCCCCCCCCTCCCCCACCACCACCGCGGGGTTAATCATTGTCACGGCATAAAGTCCGTCTGTCCGCTCTCGTAGCACCAGCTCGTAAGATTGTGCGCTGGGCTAGTGTTCACATGATCCGGGGTGAGGGGAGGGAGGGAGGGGAGGGGGCTAGTTGGCAGATCACGCCGCGTGAGAGACGGACGTCACTGTTTGCGATCATGTGCCGGCTGTAAATCCACGAGGCGGTGCATTATTCACTGCACACTAGATGTATATGCGCGGGCTTTAGGAACGTTTTACCAACAATGGTCGACGTATAGAGTAGATGGGAAATGGTGATATGGATATCACTGATGGACAAACCAAATGTTTATGTCTTTTGGAAAAACAATTTTGGATTGTTGACGTTCGTTTTTTATTTGTCACAGTTTGTATTTTATGTTTTTGTTTCCTGTGCGTCTCAGTATCGCTTACTTCAACCGACATGACAAGTATGTTATCGACAAGGGTGGGCATACGTATCGATCAAGTATTGATCAGTATTACATCGGATGGTGAAATGGGGATATTATTATGAGTATATTATGGTCATCTCATCACAGAATATTTGTTTCATCATGTGAAAATGGAGACAGAGTTATTGTTCTTCGATTGAATTTGAAGAATACAAGGTAGGATCGTTAATACGGAGGCACCACAAGGATGATCTCACCACAACGAATGTTATAAGTAATAATAATGATATATATATATATATATATATATATATATATATATATATATATATATATATATATATATATATATATATATATATTTTCAATCAACATCGAAATCTTGCTGTACAATCATTGATTCCCAATCAAGGCTAAGAATGAGTTAGTAGAACCGTTCAAAAACGGCACCTCTTGGCTGTTGTAAAGTCCGAGGCTGTCTTGTCATCGAATGAATAACTTTCTCCGGTATATTTTGAATGATCAACAATAAACTTTGTCACCAGGACTGCGCTGTCTGTGACCACACTTTTACGCTTCAGGTGAAAGTATCTCAGTTTCCAAAAGTCCGGAACACATCAAAATAATATGAACCGTTTCCGTGATATAAACGACCATTAGCAGCGCTGGTTATCAGTTTACCATTAATTAGTTACCATTAATTAGTAGAGCGATAGGCCCAATTTTAACATTACAGGCCTATCACTAATTTAATTTGTGCATTTTGTATAATGATAAACTTTACATCTGCTGTCAAGGGAAAGAAGTGATCATTGCCCAAGAGACTTTAACTCTTATACTGAAAGACTTTTATCTACGGCGAAAAATTATAGTCACAGACAGTCCTGGTGTTGAAGATCATTAGTTTTAAATAATCGAAATGGGGTGGTAAGATCGCCCTTGTGATGCCCCGTTCAAACGATCCCATCTTTCATCCATAGCCTTAATTGGGGAACAATGATTTTCTATCAAGTTTCAATGTTATTGAAAAAAAAAAGGTTATCAGTTCATTCAATTGGGTTCAATGATTCACTGTTATCTAAAAAATGGTATCAAAGGAGTGAACCAAACACACGAATGTCGATATCTTCCACTTCAAACCAAGTCTATTAGGCGATGCTCACTTATTTCCATCATCACTGTTCATCACTAGTCGTTTGTATTTGTTTAATTCGGTTTATTATTTTATTATTCTATTGTATCATTCTATTGTATATTATTCCCATTTTATTTTCTTGTAGATCTTTTTGAGAATATTTATGTATTTGTTATTCTTTTTTTGTAACAGTAAAAAAGCATATGTAGAGTTTATTAATCTATACATACATTTGAAAAAATAAGTGATGGGTCAAAATTCTCTCCAAATCACTCCACTAGTCAAAGATCGTATATTTGTAACTCATTCATCAGAGTGTAAATAGTGAACTAATAAGACCAGAGTTCAGTGCTGACGAAGTTGAGTAATCACTAATCTTAGTATTCGGCTATATTTTTTTCCAGTCTGGTAAAACATTTCACGAATGAGGTTATCAACAATTATTATCAAAATAATGTTGAAAACACTCGACAGTTGCCAAGTCAAGTATATTCAATACGAGTCAAGGTGTGTCAAGTTCTTGATTATACCACATATAAATATCTCTCTCATCTTACAACACAAATGCCACGTCTGCCTAGTTATTATACACCATGTATATTAATCTGTCAGTATTTCGGTGCCATCAGTCTACGAGGTAAGACGATACCGCGTCACTGATAACGACGCGGCTTGACGCGTTGCTGTGACATCGGCTGTGACTTGATTGGATGAAACGTCATGCAGCTACGGCTTGATTGGATAAAGTTATGTCACTGGCAATAATGATGCTGTCACTTTGGATTTGATATTGTTCACTAAGATTTACACCGCCTTGTTTAGACCTGTATTAACCGAGACCCGTGTAGCTATCGAGGTGTGATGACGTATCTAGAGATGGCGTTGGATTGATTTAGTTTTAATCCAAGTGGCGGATGTAATTAAATTACTCGGGGGGGATGCAGGATATGAGTTGTTGGATGTGCGAGATATTTAGATATATTTACATTTTGATTTTGAAACTGTTAAATCAAATGTATAGTTGATTTTTCTGATCGCTATAGACTGATGTTTTTTTTTATTTTCACAGTCACTCATCTGAGTTTATGAAACTTTGAGAAATATGCATCATTCTTGCTCTTAAATTCCATAGAAATGTGAACTTGATACAATTTTTCAAATTTTTTCCCACGGGTTTTTTAGAAATCTCAAGAGGCTGAATCCCAAAACTTCACAGTTTCAAGTACAGTTGGACTCATTAAACTTGGACTGTGTAGTTTTGGCGTTAAATTGGTTGAACTACTTTTGAAAAGTAATATCACAAAATTTCCAAAGAATCCATAATCAAATGAAGCCAGACCTGTTGAAAATAGGAATACACTTTTTTTTCTTATACTCAGAAGTTTGTTACAGTTCTTCGGCCATGTTGAGATTTAGAAGCGCATTCCATTGTTACTTCGCGTATCAAATTTACTTGGTTTTAAGCTACATATTTTTACATAACTTAAAAGTTAACTTGAAACTTAAAGTTACATAACTTTGGTTCAAGTTTACATATTTTTCATATGCAAATAATTCAATAATTCAGTGTTTATTCTGGCTATCAAATTCCATATATCAACTCTAATGAATTTTTTTTTTTCGAACGATATTATATTTTTTCGAAGTGTGAAAAGTCCTGCATTCGTAGAAATGTATTCTTCTCGATAATAACATCGACATATAAGGAATAAAACACACACGTAATTCCACTGGAATAATGCCACGATGTGAATACGCTAACTACCAATTAGCATCGCACGTTTCATTGTTGCAACAGTCCAGTGTCGCGTCTCGGACTGGCCGTGTAACGTATCAGCTTCCAGCGATCTGTCGTGACGTCACCCGGAGCCAGCAGGTGTTGGACGAGAGGTCTCGCCACGCCGTAATAAGGACAATCTAAAACAATCCGAAGACAGAACGTGATCTGTGCTATCATTCGTGACAATCTACAACAATACCTCACTGGGGATATTCAGTTCTTACACATTCACGTGTTTTACTTTAATTGATTTGATTTACTTGATTTGGTTCATGAGAGTTTCGATTTCCATCATGATTGACCACCCTTCCGATTCATATTCACATTCAATTGTCTTTAATTTTTTTGAAATATTAAACAAATTGCGATGTTCATATTTTTAATATAGGTTATTTTTCTGAAAATATCACTGCATAATGATGACTATCTAACAGGGCGTTGGATGGTAAACGTGATATTTTGTGATTTCTCACAATCTACTGCATAATTGGGAACAATATATATATTTTTTTAATAACATCGAAACTTGATACAAAATCATTGTTCCCCAATTAAGACTATGGATGAAAGATAGGATCGTTTGGACGGGGCACCACAAGGGCGATCTTACCACCCCATTTTAAATGTTTATAACCAATGAACTTCAACACCAGGACTGTGCTGTTGGTGACCATAACTTTCCGCCGCAGATAACATTCTTTCAGTTTCCGAAAGTCCGGAACACATTATAAGTAAAGACCGTTTCTGTGATATATATCCGGACATTATCAGCGTTGGTATTAAGATCTAAAGATATCAGGATGGTAACAATATCTCACTGAAAATATCAAATTTTACTGGATCTTAAGTTCACAAGAGTTCTTTCTATTCCCACCATGAGCGTCCACTCTGATGATGAATATTATCACTGAGACCAGTGGTCGAGTGGTTAGCACAATAAACTGTCATTCAGGAGACCGGGGTTCGATTCCTGTCACAATCGAATATCTTGATAAAGGTTTCCTTGGTTTCCTTTTTTCATTCAGGTCAATACTGGAATGGTTCCTTGACAACAGGCCACGACCGACTCCTTCTTGCTAGCCAAAAACACCTGATGAAATAACTTTCCATCCCATCACCTCATATATATATATCATTCACCGACGCCAATATGGATACGTAACACATGCTTATTCCCAATGCAGACTTTCTCCAGATCTGGGAAACAGGAGTGTAAACTATTACTAGGCAAACGCGAAATATGCGTTGTAAGATGAGCGAGATATCTGAATAAGGTATAATAACAGTCCTACATTTGCTACTTTATTGACTCCGGTATTCTACACACTTTGTCCCTCATTCAATTGCTACTTTATCTTCTCTGGTATTCTACACACCTTGACGAGTATGAAGAATATTTAATGCTCGGGCAAATATCGAATCTAGGAAGCAGTGAATCATGGCTCATTTCCATATATTTAATTAATGTATAGAAACAGTTATTTGAATTTTTTTCTTCAAAACGGCTGGTTCGAATTGCTTAAAAATGGTGGTTATGTGTATCATTCATGTTTGAACACTTGGAGAGAATTTTATTTTTTTCGGAGAGGTTTCATTTTTTCAAATTTTCTCACCCAGCCTAATCTTATGAGGTTTTTAAAAACTTTGATATGATATTTCTCAAAATCTAATCTACCGATTCATTCCGAAAACTATACAGTTCTAAGTTGTAAAAGTTGGCTCGTACAAAAAAAGTTTCATGTTGATCAGTCAAACCCTGCGACCTGTGCAGTGCCCACAAAAAAAAAAAAAAACAGACGAAGCCCTATAAAAGTGGGATGGAATCTTCGCTACGCTCATCTAATTATTGGATCTTTCAAATCTGTGTGGTGAATCAAGTTCGAATCATATTGTGAATCTGATCACTGTGATCCTCGATATTTTCTTGATCAAGTAGTATACTGTTATTTCCCGATTTGTACGAGATATCTTATACAAAGAAGACTTCAATAGAAACAGAACCAAATCTCACAGAAAAAACATGTCACACACGTATCTCCACATCTTGAAGATTTATTTTGTCAAACTTTTCAATTTATTCGTCCGTCATTCGTCGTTGTTGATTGCTCCAAAAAAATAACATATTCTGTTATTTTTTTCCATTCGTTTTGTTTATCGATCCCCAGCAAAACGAGACGTTTTTGATTGTTTTATTTCTACATTTTGATAGAGTGTATATAGCAAGAGCTTCGATAAACATCTTCCTTTTCAAATTCTTCGGTATGTTACAATTCGACTGCAATCCATTCTCTTCGCAAAATTCTTCTCTTCTTTTCTTTCTCTCTCCACTCTTCTCAAATAGACAGACGAAATGTGATTTTGTTAGCCCATTAGGATACACAGTACTGGATGCTATAGATCACTCAAGGAGTCGCCGTGGCTTGTCTTCGATTCCCCCCCCCCCCCCCCCCAACACACAGCTCGTTTACCCACTCACCGAGTATATCAGCTAAACAATGGTTTAGTGTTTCGCAAAAAGAGACACATTACTCTAGTTATAGACTCTGTCCGAGTGATGCAAACAGGTAGGAAAGAGGGAGAGAGAGAGAGAGAGAGAGAGAGAGAGAGAGAGAGAGAGAGAGAGAGGAATGTGACTGCAGCTCACACCACAGGTTCGAGAACGTTTAGCGATAAAAGTCTTTCGCATATGTTTTGTTCGTTTTTTCTACACCACGCACACAAAAGCGAGTTTGTTGGAAATTTTAAAAAATAATTCAGAATGCGAATTCTTACAAGTGGTTCCATTGTCATTCAAAATAACTTTATTTGGAATTAGGATATTACACGATTGTGTTGTGAGGCATGTGTTTGGTACGCCTTTCATATTATATATTTATATTGGGTTTTAACGACTTACTATAATGATGGCTACGATCTATTGGCGTCGGTGGATGATGAATGAGATGATGGGATGATGAGATGGAAGGTTATTTTATCAGATGTTTTGGATGGTGGGAAGGAGTCGGCCGTGGCCTGTTGTTAAGGAACCATTCTAGTATTGACCTGAACGACAGAGGGAAACCACGATGTACCACTGTCAGGATGGTCGACCATGGCGGGAATCGAACCTCGGTCTTCCGAAAGACGGTTCAGTGTATTACCACTCAGCCACACGTCTTGGTGCCTCTGATATTATAAGATGGTTGTCAAACGACAATTGGCAGTACTGAATTTATAAATTCGAAAATAAATCGGTTTGACAAATCGATTATTTTGATTTTCATTCAATTTTTGGTACAATTTTTGCGAGTTTTCACGGTATGAGTTTTTTCACATCTTTTATTATTTGAAACTTAACACACATTAATTCTGATGATGATGATCATCAAGGACCCCAACAACAACTGAGTTATACGGGGATGAAAATAAGCTGCTGATAATGAAACTATACGGAGTGATGATAAGTGAAAGGACGTTTACAAAAACCCATGCTTTATGCGAAACCCATTTCCAACGGTGAGTTCAGTCTCGAAATCAGTGCCTTAGCAACGGAGGAAAGTCAGAGTAATTTTCCTCAATTGAGTTCAGGTAGTATCGTTCGGATTGAACACCACATACGAGAACTAACCTCCTTTACCTCATGGTCATGAAAAAATCATGAGTTTTTGTCAGTCGATTCGTTTTGATGTGCTCGATAATAATATAAAAACGGATGATTAGCTAACCGGGATAAATTTTTAAATCTCTCGATTCAAATACTGGATGTTTCCCTATCATTCAACACGTGACCTTCGAATTTTATGCGTTTTTATTATTCAACAGATCATTAAAATACACTAAAATTGATGACATTCGATTAAAAAAAAATGTTTTATTGTAGATGAAAATATCATGAATATAATTGTGCAACAATAAATATCGGTACCCTTTCTTATTCATGAATCACACTCAATTCAAGAGGAAAAATAGTTGATTTTTCACCCAAATTAAGTCAAAATAGCAACTTGATATTTTATTCAGGCGCTGTTATTTCGGCCAAAAATATGACAGTGTTTATTATGCAATTTCAATTCAAGAATACACATGTTCAATGAAGCTTAACTCAAATTTCTCCAATGTAGAATTAATTTCCAAATTACTTTTCGACTCTGCTGACCAAACGACTGTCAGACTTCAATACTGAATCCTGAATGTGAACGGAATACTAGAGTGAACACATGGAAACTAGAAGTACTTCTTGCAAATAAATAGTTTCTTCTAGAAAACATGCATCATCAGCTGATCTGTACTGATGTTGTCATGGTGATTTAGACGAATAGATACAGTTGTTGATAGTTCTCTTTGACTGCGTGCCTAACTCAGTTATTTTATGTCTTAGACAACACTCGATTTACAACAGCACTGTACTCGCGGGTTGTTGTAGGCATTAAGCCAAGACAGGACTATCACTACAGTCAACTTTATTGTCCTCGTTTTACAAAATATCATTCATCTGCTCCAATTAAATACGTTCGAATGTCAGAATCTAACGTAAATATAATTATTTTGAACTTGTAAATCGCAGCATATGCTCTTGTGAAATGCATTATAAATCTGTACATCGTGGTGATTGTTTATCTGATCTTCGAAGAACTTGTCAAACTTGTCTTCTTTGTTGTCCGCAAGACGTGAACGAGAATTTTATTCTGGAAATAAAAATGGTTTTGATTTATTTATATTTATGTTTTTCTAATTAGTGTTTTCGAAATTTCAAACACCATTTCTCAAAATATACCCAATTGAGTGTAAGACAAAACTATATATATTTGTGTTCGAATATGAGTGAAATGCCTGGTGAGATGTCTCTCTCTCTCTTCCTCCCTCTCTCTTTAAGAGAGAAAGAAAGAGAGAGAGAGAAAGAAAAAAATAATATGTTTCAAGTGTGTGGGTTGATATTGACGTGACGGCGAGCGACCTGTGGAGCGCATACACGAATAGATCCAAATCGGATCCAAATCGGATCCAGATCGGATCGAATTGAAGTCAAATAGCTATCGCGTATTCAACATTTATTATACTTTTACAATATCATTGACTTCGGTATCTGTTTGAATACAAACCGTGATAATAATATGTGAGAATATGATGATATTATCTGAATAAATAATGGGAAAATATTTTAAGAGGAATAATAGCAGCTGCTGGGCCTACTCTAATTGAAGAGCGTATGATCCGTGATTGGATAATTAAATTCAGGAACCATTCATGAGCTTATGGACAAGATCACCATGGTAACTGGTTAATTATCTTATTGAATTCAGTTCAAAGTTGTCCAATTTGAGAATTCTGTTGATATTTTATTTGTGTATTTCTTATTGTCAACTATTACTCATTATGGCTTGTATACAGTAGAAATGCACTATACATATACATGTAGTGAGAATGAAACGAAAGCCCCGTAATGACGTGAGCCTCACTACCTGCATAATGATATGAATTATAACAGAAGAATCAATAACGGTCGACGGAATGGAAATAAAAATGACCAAAAATATAGGACATAAATGCCCAACCTAATTCCCACCTATTATAACATTCGTGAGGTTCCATGTTTATGTAATCAACTAAAAACTGTTAAATTTATTAACAAAGAGAAACATTGACGATTGATGAACTGTACGATTCACCGTTATGACTTTTTAGCTAAAAGCAATATTTCATCCAGAAAACCTCAAATCTTAGCAGTGTTATCTGGGACAATTTCAAAATCACCTGAAATACCAATCCCAAGAATTTTCATGGTTCTGTCACAGCGAATTATGGTTTAGTGAACGCGATAAACTGTCCCCTTATTTTGATTGGGTGAAAATGTTATTGTTATAATGGAGATAAGCTGACACGTTATGTATGACGATTAGATACATAAGATTCACTTATCCTATGTAGGCGTACATCGAACATTGACATCATCCTAATGCAATAGCAACATATCAGCATCCTGCTCTGAAACAATTTGCCTGTGAATAGAAGTCATCAGCGAACTGATGTTACACACTGTGGCAAGTCTATATACCATGAAGATTGTGAATAGGAGTGGACCAAGCACGGATCCCTGAGAAACTCCCAAGAGGACGTTTTGTTTGATGGAGCAGTAACCATTAAAGATCACTCGCATCTTGCGACCAGAGACAAAATCTTTGTACTCAGGAAAACAATTCACCAGAGACGCCGTACACTTGACGATCAAATTTCATTCTTATTAATTATTAATTTATTGACTAGAATTTATCATTTCCTCGATATTATAGTTCATATTATTAAGGTTCGGTGATACCAAGTCCTATTGGCTCTTGTCTGATAGTTGTTGAGAACAAATAGTGGAGGTGACCATTGTGATAACAACTTTCAACTGCCAGTTAGAGCTACTCTCACGTTGACAATTCTGACAATTAACGTATTTGCAATATTCGGTATTGCTAGGTAACTCGATCATTGGGATTCCTAATAGTGAAAAATTGAACACTCTAGCAATAAAGAAGATAAAAAGTTTTTTGTCAAATATTGTACACTTTCTGTTATATAAAACGCTTTTTTCTTGAAATATGAATTCAAATTTGAATATAATCGAAACATATTTTATCACTAAATATTCAATGACTGTGCTTGAGGCATTTGTACATCGTCCTCTAGATTCAGTTCGTATGCATATCAACACATTTTCTTATCGATGCATTTCAATGTGACTTGATCGGCCACTTTATACGACTACAAGTGTATATCAAGTATTCAAAACCTCATTCGAAAATAGAACGTATCAAACACATTTCAGTATCGCATAAAAAAAACGTTCGCCGAATTTAGACGTCGAATTTAGAAAAAACGCATCACCTTTCGACTCGTTCGTTGCAAGTCTTTTATAAGCCGTGTCTTCTAATAAAACAGCGGCGTAAAAAGTGAGCTGCAACATTTGCCTGCGACTTGGCATCGCGTCACGTGACTGTCGGGGTCCCGACTGACAGCCGGCAACAAATCGTCTCGTGTTCCGAGTCGGCGTGTCACGTGAGTGATGGCGCGCACGTGGCGAGCCCTGGCGACGAGATCAGCAACGAGAATTAAGATTCGGGGATATTGAAATGTGCGAGAAATGGGATGATTTATATGGTTTGCGAGTCGTCGTGGAAATTTATTGGGAACTTGTGAGGTGATCGCTGGTGTGTATTTGCTATAGAGGGTGATGAACGGGAGATTTCATCAATTTCTTATTTTACATATTTTTAATAAATTTTTTTTTCAATGAGATCGAAACTTGATACACAAAAAATGTTCTCCAATCAAGGCTTTGGATGGAAAGTAGGATTGTTTGGACGGGGCACCACAAGGGCGATCTCACCATCCCATTATGATTATTTGAAACGAATGCACTTCAACATCAGGACCATAATTTTCCGTCACAGATAAAATCCTTCAGTTTCCAAAATTACGGAACACATCATGAGTAGAAACCGTTTTTGTGATATATCCGGACATTACCAGCATTGGTATTAAGAGTAAACAAAACACACGAATGTTGATATCAATTCCACTATGAACCAAGTATCTTGAACAATGATCACTTCTTTTCATTAACAAATCAGATTACCAGCAATCTGAAGACAGAAAGAATGATGAGAAAGGTCCCTGAATAAATTATGCTGACCCATAACCCTTGGCAAAAGTATAATTTGTAAGCTGGTGAAGACGAATTTTTCCATCGTGTTAGGACAGTGCATGCATCCAGGGACGTATTGAGATATTTTTGTGCCCGGAACCCGAGTTGTGTATTTCAATATGTCAGAAATGTGACAAGCTCTAGATTTTTATTCAGAAGCATATTTATAATTTTTGTGTTGGGCTATTATACTATGACCTACAAATGAGAAAGATAATTTTATGAACTTTGATCGTTCAAAATATGTTGGGACCTGAATAATAATATTGAAAAATGTTGAACGACAATTAACACAAAAATTTTACAAGGACCATATAGTGTTGACTAGAAGGAAATTCAATAATATGAATAATTTGAATGATTGAGGAAATAGAAGAACATTGTTTTCATAGCTCTCCATACATAGTTAGTACCTCAAAACGTGAACATATATTATATAAAAATATACGATTTTTGAAAATATATATTCACTTATTATTCTATTTTAGGGGGGCTAACACCCCTCTAAAATGTACCACTCCTTGAGAATTTGCCGCCTTGAGTCCGGGTCTCGTGAGCCCAGCCCCCCCCCCCCCCCCCCCCTCAAGGCAACTAAATCCAACAATAACATCTGATGTAATGTTATTATTTTTTGTGAAATCGTGTTTACAGGATTCATTATGTTCCACACACTGACACGTGACCATTAATTGTTCCCCACGAATCAATTTATTCACACACCAAAATCAATTCCAATGTTTTGGCAAGAAAATAATAATAATAAACATCAACAGCGTATATAGCAGCATGCTTCAAAATAATCCCTTAATAGCATTGCCTGTCCATTGATTAATCTCCAAATTAACCACCATAGTTGTATATAATACGGTTGATCCGAGATAGAGAGTTTATATGATAATAGGTGGGAGGGGGGGAGGGGGGGGGGAAGTGGCAGAGCCTATGTAATGAATGCATTCGAAACTGTTGTCGCATGAAACCGCTCTACAGTACTTGTAATCACGATCGATGAACGTACCGAACGACCGTCCCCCCTATCCCATACCATCACCGCGCGGATGTTTCGCACCTTCATATCTCGTCGATACGCGTATAGCACTTGTAATTGAGAAATGATTGGTACCGAGCGACCGTCCCCCCTATTCCACAACACTAACTTACAGGTGGTTCGCACCTTCATTTCTCGTTGGTAAACCTTATGGTTACTGCATCCAGGAGAGATGAAAGTTCCGAGCGACCGTCTCCCCTATCCGATACTACTATCGCACGGGTGGTTCGCACCGTTATCCATGTATGTAGTGAATCACATTGAAATACAATTGCAATTAATAGTGTCGGGGCACATATTTCGCTGATTAGTTCTCAGCCGAATGAGCTAGTGGCGCGGTGCCGGCCACGGGCTAGTCTGCACACGGTGTCGGTGTGTCCGTGATTGAACGGCAGTGTTCGGATAGATAGTGTTCACTCAATGGTGGAAAGAACACGATAGCGATTTAATTAGATCGTCCAATAACCGTAACGCATTATAATGGCGGCAATTAAAACAACCTGGTGGAGGTGGAATAGGTGGTCGGATTATGCTCGGGAAAACGATGTAGATGCTTTGTTACATATTTACCATTGGAATTGTTAACGATTTCTGTCGTCATGTTGTTCTCAGTGCATTTCAATATTTATATCATTCAATTCACATATTTTCAATTTTTGTATTGTTATTTCTTTTCTGTTGTTACTTTCAAATTTTTACTAGTTGATTTCATCCCAATTTATACGAAACCAAGTTGTATTATATAGAATCAAATAAGCGGTTTTGACTTGCAACTATATGGAGCCCCCACAACAAACAAACGGAAAACAATCAAACAGAGAAAGACCCGATTCATCTTCGGAGTGGGCCGAGATCGTAACTTGCTTCTCTTCACCAGGCAGTTGACTGAAATATCGGCAGCCATTACACATCGCATCATCGGTCCATGTTATCACATCTGAACTTTGATGTTGTCGTTATGCGTGCAGCCCAATCCAGCCTAAATAACCCAATTCAACTAATTTATTGAACCCAACCCAATCGAACTAACTGATATAACTTATCAATCGCCTGAATTATCAAAGTAGGAGTAACTCAAACCTGCAGTTTAAAGTTGTTATTACCATGGTTACCAATGTTATTCTCCTCACAAAATTCCAGATGAAGGCTAACTGGACTTGGAAATACTGGGCCTAAATCAACTAACTTAATCGAACGAACATTTTGAACCGATCTAATCTAAACTAAAACCAATCTGAAATCTGCTTTCGTTCCAACGAAAAGCCACATTAAAAAAATTAGAACAAAAACCTGGCACCTCCACCAAAACAATATATCAATTTTTTTGTGAGAAACTCATTTATACCAAGTCAACCGATTGTTTTTCTCTCTCTTCAATATTATTGACCAATCAAACATCATCATTCCAGCATTGATTTCCTCGTGAAATTGAAACATGTTTTTTGTAGTTGTAAAACATCGCTAATCCCTGTTGTGGGTGGGTGGGGGGGGGGGGGGGGGGAGGGAAGGGGGGTTGTAATACCTCTAACCGGACACCCTGATTACACACTGTGCCGTGTGATTCAGCCTGATTTGTCACTCTCGGTGGTTGCCTTGGCGATAAACACAACGTGGAGATGGTCGATTGCTATTTTAAAGTCAGCCTAGCGTATTATGCGGGCGGGCAAACAGGTGTGAGGGGGGAGGGGGGAAGGGGGAGGGGGGGAGGGGGGTAATGAAATTATATCGTCGATGCACTCACAATATACATGTCAATATATTGCGGTACCAGCTAATGAAATTCCTAGTCGAGTAAATCTGTTCACTTTATAGTGTTTTGTTTGAAATATGTGACGTACTTTACTTTTTTTCAAATCGAGATTTAACATTTTTTTTATTATTATCATTATTATCATCTCTTTATTGACATATCACATGAAAACATACCTAGACATCACGTGACTGATTATTTATCCATATGTGTGTTCATGTTCTTCTATACAGTAAAAAAAACAAATAGAAAAAAATCAAATTGATCAATGAGCTAAAATGTAATTTCGAATATTTCGAAGGACATGTTGAAGTTGACGTCAAGAAATTGTTCCTTGACTTGGGATGAGTGAAACACAAAAACATTGTGCGGACGCCCGGGGCGACACAAGGGCGATCTTACCACCCCATTTTGATTAGATAAAAGTATTTCAGTTTCAACTTTCAAATATATTATGGAAATAAATAAAGATTTAGGTTGCCGAGATTCACTGCTTTCTAGATTCGATATTTTCCCAACAATGAAGGATTTTCTTTATACGTCAAGGTATGTAGAATACCAGAGTCGATAAAGTAGCAAGGGAAGAACTTCTTTAACGACTATTATACCTTATTCGGATATCTCGCTCATCTTACAACGCATATGTTGCGTTTGGCTAGTGATAATAATAATATTCATTCACGGTATGCATATCACGTGTCATGTTTCGTCATTTAATTCACTGATTCCAACTTTACATACAAATCTGTGACGAGATAAAAAAAATCTATGAGGTAGCATTTTACTTCAGTTTTAAAAGAATGGATATTATTGACAATTTGCAATTCTTTAGGCAAGCTATTGAAAAATTCAACACCATTGTGATTTAGTTCAGATTCGTAAAGTACAGTTCGGTGATAATCAATATGGGGGTCATTTTTCCCCCGACTAATCTCTTTGACAAATAAATTAAAGTCAGCTTTTACTGAAGTTACAAGTTCTGAGATGTAGATGCCTGTCAAAGTTACATATTCCACGCTATATGGGCATATACAAGTCTGATTGAACATCATCATTGTGTGGAACAGTGATTAGGATGAAATTGTCATTAAATAGTGATTTTATCAATTAGATAGGAATTTTAGCCTTGAAAGGATCTATTGTCGTTTTGAGAAACCATTTGTACTCATCACATTCATAACATAATTATTCGTCATTTTTGGAGTCTTTCATCCACAGCCTTAATTGGGGAACAATGATTTTGTATCAAGTTTCGATGTTATAAAAAAAAAGAAATTATTTGGATTATTTTCATATTATTTTCATATTTCTGTATATCCCATACTTCTTTATATTGGGCTACTGTTTATTACTCCCTCATTATTTTCTTCAATCATTTTTTGATCAATCATTCATGTGTGATTTATTATTATTGTATGTTTTTCCAACTTCATTAATTTGTATTCGATTTTTATTATGTGTCAGACGGCAGTCATGTGTACCATGACTTAGTCTTCAATAAAGATATGTATATATATATATATATATATATATATATATATATATATATATATATATATATATATATATATATATATATATATATATATATATATATATATATATATATATGGATTGCTTGAAATAATCCAAATATAGAATGAAATTGATAGAGCGTTCTCCAGAAATGGGGTTATTGTCAGGTTGGTATCATGAAAGAATGCATGATATCATTGTGTAGCTATTTGTGTATATTTGAGCCGAGGTTATGTTGTTAAAGAAGAAAGTGTTTCCGCTTGACAGCTTCTTCTTACGGCCTTCTTCTAATCAGCCAATCGCAGGTGATTAGGTTAGGCAATCAGCATTACGCGGCGCGTCTGTCTCTTCTACCGTTCTGCGCATGTCAAAGTAGCGGGTATTTCCAAAGAGTATGTTTGCGGTCGGAGCCCTTAGTTCAATGTGAAAAATGCACTCTAGGGTGATGAATAATGCATCAGTGTTTCTGCGGTGCCAGTTACTAGGGAAACCCCTTGTCCTGCATCTCTCCTCTCTCTCTCTCTCTGTCCATCTTCCTTGTCCTGCATCTCTCTCTTTCTCCCTCCTACTGTATGTGTCTCTTATTCTCCCTCTTGCCCTTCATCTCTCTCTCTCTCTCTCTGTCCATCTTCCTTGTCCTGCATCTCTCTCTTTCTCCCTCCTACCGTATGTGTCTCTTATTCTCCCTCTTGCCCTTCATCTCTCTCCCTCTCTCTCTCTCTCTCTCTCTCTCTCTCTCTCTCTCTCTCTCTCTCTCTGTCCATCTTCCTTGTCCTGCATCTCTCTCTTTCTCCCTCCTACCGTATGTGTCTCTTATTCTCCCTCTTGCCCTTCATCTCTCTCTCTCTCTCTCTCTCTCTCTCTCTCTCTCTCTGTCCATCTTCCTTGTCCTGCATCTCTCTCTTTCTCCCTCCTACCGTATGTGTCTCTTATTCTCCCTCTTGACCTTCATCTCTCTCTCTCTCTCTCTCTCTCTCTCTCTCTCTCTCTCTCTCTCTCTCTCTGTCCATCTTCCTTGTCCTGCATCTCTCTCTTTCTCCCTCCTACTGTATTTGTCTCTTTTCATCTCCCTTGCCCTTCATCTCTCTCTCTCTCTCTCTCTCTCTCTCTCTCTCTCTGTCCATCTTCCTTGTCCTGCATCTCTCTCTTCCTCCCTCCTACTGTATGTGTCTCTTTTCATCTCCCTTGCCCTTCATCTCTCTCTCTCTCTCTCTCTCTCTCTCTCTCTCTCTGTCCATCTTCCTTGTCCTGCATCTCTCTCTTTCTCCCTCCTAATGTATTTGTCTCTTTTCATCTCCCTTGCCCTTCATCTCTCTCTCTCTCTCTCTCTCTCTCTCTCTCTCTCTGTCCATCTTACTTGTCCGGCATCTCTCTCTTTCTCCCTCCTAATGTATGTGTCTCTTTTTCTCCCTCTTGCCCTTCATCTCTCTCTCTCTCTCTCTCTCTCTCTCTCTCTCTCTGTCCATCTTCCTTGTCCTGCATCTCTCTCTTCCTCCCTCCTACTGTATGTGTCTCTTTTCATCTCCCTTGCCCTTCATCTCTCTCTCTCTCTCTCTCTCTCTCTCTCTCTCTCTCTCTCTCTGTCCATCTTCCTTGTCCTGCATCTCTCTCTTTCTCCCTCCTAATGTATTTGTCTCTTTTCATCTCCCTTGCCCTTCATCTCTCTCTCTCTCTCTCTCTCTCTCTCTCTCTCTCTGTCCATCTTACTTGTCCGGCATCTCTCTCTTTCTCCCTCCTAATGTATGTGTCTCTTTTTCTCCCTCTTGCCCTTCATCTATCTATCTCTCTCTCTCTCTCTCTCTGTCCATCTTACTTGTCCTGCATCTCTCTCTTTCTCCCTCCTACTGTATTTGTATCTTCTTCTCCCTCTTGCCCTTCATCTCTCTCTCTCTCTCTCTCTCTCTCTCTCTATTTCTCTCTCTCTCTCTCTCTCTCACTCACTCCTTGTCCTGCATCTCTCTTCCTCCAAGAACAGTATTTGTCTCCCCTCTTTGTCCTAGATCTCTCTCTTCCTTCCTCTTACTGTATTTGTCTCTTACCCACCCCCTTGTCTTTCATACATCTCCTCTCTCTCTCTCCTAACCCCCCCCCCCTCCCCCCTTCTCGTCGCTCTCAACTTGTTCACCCCATGTTATGTGGACTGACTAAATCAACACTCAATCTGAGACACTTCTATCACAACTACATCGAACATTTCTATCCGCACTAAACTGTACGCAATCAACTATCTTCCTCTCTTTCTTTCACGCCTTCCTTCCCTCTTTCTTTATTCGATTTAATTAATTCATAATTCTCAACGAGTTTTTTCTTCCTATCTTCCGATCATATTGTTCATGAGCAAAGAAAAAAAGTGAATAAAAGAGTTCATTATATAATCATTGGAAGACTCCGTATAATTCGGCTAGTTTGGTTTATTCTTTTTTTTCGCGCTTCGTTGGGAGTATATGCAAGGTCTTGAATGATACTTGCCGAGAAGAAATAGCATTAGGGGAGGATTTGTCGAATTATCAACCCTCATATAAACATCATCACATCGAATTAGGCCCATCAATCAGCATAACGAATCTAATACGGACTGAGTTGACACATTTTTATTGAAATATCAGTTCAACAAAATATGATTCTACTTCAATTATACATTTTGAGGTTTCGAAATAACTAATTACGGAAGGATATCAAGATATTATTAACTGTCAAAACAATAAAAACATGGATAGAAAATTCATTTTCCGTTGATTATTCTACTCACAATCTCATTTCCATTCCCCGACGTAATGACTCCTGTTCAACAAAATACAACGGATGGTGTGTTATCGACTGTGCTATACGCATATCAAAAGGTATATGCGTTTAATATGTATATACATCTAGTACGTATGTACGCACAACCAGCTATTATTGAACTTGTCTCCTGCCTTCATAATCACTTCGGTATTAATTTTTTTTCTCTCTCTCTCTCTCGGCTCTTTTATTTCACTCGTTTTGTATTCCTGTGCACGAAGAAACGTGTCAGTGGCAGCATCAAAAAAACCACCGAAAAAAATGTTTGCCATCCTGAAAACTGCTTGCCATGTATTGTCAAGGACAGACGCGGGGATCACCTTAGCCACTCGGGCATGAAGCTGCCAGCGAGGGTGAGAGATATGCGAGAGAGAGAGAGAGAGAGAGAGAGAGAGAGAGAGAGAGAGAGAGAGGGAGGCTGCCACTTCATTCACGTATATTATCCCGTATGGAAAAATTAGAAATTAAAATAATATGCGATAGAATTGTGAACTAAATTGAAAGAGAAATTTGTACTTTTTTGGGATGGCTCTGATTTCTCGGTGGTGTATTAAATTCACAATGTTATCCGACATGTCAAAGTTCACAAAGTGGTATTCTCGCGTTGTAATTATAGCATCATTATAGCATCATTATAGTATCAAAGGTTTTGATATGGTTCCAATACACACAAAAATGTTATATACTTCACTGTATATATCAGTATGAAATATGAACACTTCAGCACTGAACCGGGTGAATCGGGCACTAGATTGTGACATTATGAAATTCTTAAAAATTTAGTTGCGTTTGCAATCCGGAATCTTGTCCATATACATCATCATTCCTTGAATAAGCATTCCAATACACACAAAAATGTTATATACTTCACTGTATATATCAGTATGAAATATGAACACTTTAGCACTGAACCGGGTGAATCGGGCACTAGATTTTTACATTCTGAAATTCTTAAATATTTAGTTGCGTTTACAATCCTGAAGTTCGTCCATATACATCATCATTCCTTAAATAAGCATTCCAATACACAAAAAACTGTTATATACTTCACCGTATATATCAGTATGAAATATAAACAGCCAGCACTGAAACGGCTGGATCGGGCACTAGTTTTTGATATTCTGAAATTCTGAAATATTTAGTTGCGTTTACAATCCTGAATCTCGTCCTTATACATCATTATTCCTCAAATAGCTACAGCTTAACAAATATAACGGTGACATTTGTGTTTGTCAGATTGGTAGACAACCTCGTATACTCGAGTGAATGGAAGCTATTTCAGTTGTGATGATGGTTTTTAATAGTCACAAAAATAAATCTATGACAAGTCTCGGTAAATCACACTCTCCGACATTTCACAGTGATTATCGGTCATGGCAGTTCATAGTGATGCACAGAACAGAAGATATTTAGATGAGCGTAGCGAAGATTCCATTTCACATACCAAAAATGAATGTTTTTTTTTTGTAATTTTTTGAGCGGCATACAGATCAGGAAAAAATGCCTATCAACTTGAAACTCTTTCTACATATTTCTGTCATACCAGAATAGGCTGAGATTGTTTTTCAGAAAAATTGGTCAGAAGAGTTTTCCGGAAAAATCGTAAAGTTTGAAAAATCCTCATAAGAATAACCCGGAGGAAAAATACTTGAAAAACAAGAATTCTTCAAAACCTCTCAAATTCTCACCAAATATCAACAATACTATTATAGACCTTCTCAGATATTTTTGCAACAATTGGATAAGAAATAACAAAGAAAACGCTATAAAAGTGTACATTTTATTGAATGTTTGGATCAATTGGTTTTGCAAAGTGTATATGCGACACGTTGCAGCACTATAAATATCAACAAGTTGCAGGTGAGGTATTTGAACGTTTGGAGTAATCCAAGGTTCGTATATGTGGATTGAGCTGACGAAATATTTTTCATTCTAGATTTCTATCTTCTAATAAGCTCATCTCACAACGCAAATCCCGCGTTATCCTAGTTTAAAATAGTGTAATCGAAAGATTAAATTGGATTAGGTTTGGATCGAAACCAGTGCAAATAACAGAAGGAGTTATTATACTACGAGATGCTTGAACGTGATTCAATAAGAAGAGTGATATCCCGGCAGTTAAAACGCGTGCCAAGATGACATCCTGACGACGTTAATCACACGGGATGGAAGGACTTTGGCTCGTAGCTGGACATCGTTACTGCATGTTATTGTTATTAGCGTGTGCACGAATATAATTAGTCTTTGGATAAACGTACTAATACATCTGCTATGTGTAATATATATATATATATATATATATATATATATATATATATATATATATATATATATATATATGTGTGTGTTGGTGAGAGATGACGTCATGGTCTTATACATGACGATCTGTAGGAATCACTGACATCATCGTCGAGTAAAACCTCTGTATTCAGAAAATCTCATTCGATATAATACACCAAAATTATTTTCCAGTAAATTGTAGAGAAAAAACCGTGATGAATTACTGAAAGTTCTTTATAAGTTTGGTTCTCATGTTATGTTTGGTATGTTTGGTTATATAAACAACCTTTATTCGTCCCTGGCTAATGAAAAGTTTACAGGATGACAATCAGTATAAAATACAATTTTGATATCAATATATATAGAAATGAAATATAGTTAGATAATTGAAAAAAGTGAAAAGAAAATTGTAATAAGTAATAATAACATCATGCTTAAAAAATTGAACTAATAATAAAAATTGAGAATATAACTGGAGAAAATCAATGAAAGTAAAAATATATCAGGTTCTTAGAGAAAATAAAAGAATTGAAAAAAAGAAAATTAATTATTACAAAAAGAATTAAGCATTGTAATGATGATTTTTCGGAATATTAATTGAAGTAATTTAATAATAATCAAATTGATATTTATTATAATATTACTTTTCTCTGTTTTAACATTAGTAGTAGTGGGCCCAGTAGTGTTCATTTCTTTAACCCTTCTCTCGAGGAAATCGGTATACAATTTGCAATATGTAGTCAATCTTTTTGTTTTGCTTCACTATTCTGGTTCTCAACATTTGCATTCTCTTTTCACCTATTGATTTAAGTCTGTCATTTGTTGAGGCAAAACCTATCTATTCGAGAACATTTTTTTGTATTCATATTTATTTCTTCTCCTTTCCCACACACACATTTCGGCTTGGGTGGGTATCATTATTTTCCAAAAGATCAAATAACTAACTCATTTTATTCTCATTATTACAACTCATCATTGTTGTCCGTTATTTTCATTCATTGTTGTTATTTCATTCGAGTGTGAATGTAATATATGTATGAATTTATGTAATATATGTATGAATTTATTTATTTATATAAAAATATGTAAAGAATTTAAGAATATATGTAATAATTGAAGAATCCTGAATCTGTCATGTTTAATTTGGATATTATCTGTAATTTTGTCAACAAGTGTTTTGTTATAATGATGAATGGTCAACAATGAAAAAAAAATCATTTCCAATTCTTGTATCGTTATTCATCTATATTTGGTTTCACGACGCATTCTACTGATGACTACGATCTATTGGCGTCGGTGAATGATATATGAGGTAGTGGGATGAGAGATAAAAGGTCATTCTATTAGGTCTTTTGGATGGTGGTAAGGAGTCGGTCGTGGCCTGTTGTTGAGGAACCATCCCAGTATTGACCTGAACGACAGAGAAAAACCATAAAACAGATCTGTCAGGATGGTTGACCATGACGAAAATTGAACTCCGGTCTCCTGAATGACAGTTCAATGTATGTATCATAACCACTCGGCCAATCGTCTTAGTAATTCCAGTATTGTTATTGAGAGTATTCTGAGGTACAGAATATGTCTTTCCGCTTTTTTTAAAAGGATCCTTACCACAGCGTAACATTTCCAATGTGAATGTCACATATGAACGATCGCTGTGACTCTCCAGATGATCATGGTATCATGAAACTGCTTCACACTGCGCATGTCTCAGACAACAGCCATCCGGAGACGCCAGTCGTCCAATTCGCGCAGCAGTTGGCCCATAACCTATAAAGTTCATCCCTAACTCTTTATACTCTATGGAAAGATGTTCAATTCTCTTCCTTGAGAACACACAGGAAGGGTGGAAGGGAAAACAGAAGGAGGGTAAGAAGAGGGTAACAGGAGGGTACAGGAAGGGTATGTAACGAAGTGGACGAGCAAGTATTCGAGAAATATCAACAAATTAATGTAAAAATATCCAGAGAAATAATGGAAAATAATAAGCTAACGGTGATCATAATTCATTACTTCTATGCTTTCAGTTCATTTTTTGAGGGGATGCACTTATGCACTATGCTTATCCGATAGAGAAATTCATCTCCACCATATTTTTCTATTTTCACGAACCGCAGTTCAATTGAATAGGAAAGTGTACCAACTCAAGATAATGTTAGGGTCTGAAATAATATGAAATTCTATTCTTTTTGGTATTCAATCACTTTTAAGATGATGCGTGGATGAATTTCATCACATTCTCGGTATTCATTCACGAATCATCTTTAAACTTCAATTTTAAAAACATCGAAACTTGATACAAAATCATTCTTACAAAATCAAAGGATGCAACTGATTGAATTCAGAAATTGAGGAGTATGAAATTATTTTGGAGTTGGTATACTTTGCATTCGATTGAAATGGTTTGTGAACATGGACAAAAAGTGGAGATGAATGTATTCATTTCATAATGTATACAACTACCTGTATAATCAGATGAGTGAAGCGAAGACTTCCATTTCATATATCGAAAGTAATTGGACTTCGTTTTTGCGTTTGTTAGTTGTTGTTTTTTTGTAATTTTGTACGTGGCATACAGGTCGGAAAAAAAATCGACTCAAAAATATTTTTTTACAGATTGGTGTCCCATCAGAATAGGTTGTGATTGTTATCTGAAAGAAAAATCAGTTGAACGGAGTTTGCGGAAAATGATTGGAAAGTTTGGAAAATCCCCGTTTGAATAACCCAGAGCGAAAATACTTGGTAACAAATTTTTTTAAGAGGTCTGATTTCTTGTTTTTGAATATAAAAAATAATATCGTACATGTTTCCAGTGTTTTTTTCAACAATCGAATGAGAAATAACAGAAGAAAACGCAATAAAAGTATACATTTTATTGAATATTACGATCAATTGGTTTTGCAATTTGTATATATATATGACAGGTTGCACCATAAATATCAACAAGTTGCAGGTAAGGTTTTAAAACGTTCGAAGTGACTCAAGGTCTGTAGATGAAGTTGGAGCTGACAAAATATTCAACATTCTCGATTATGTTACTTCCAAGCTCATCTCACAACGCGTATACTCCGTTCTCCTAGTATACTTTTCCTAGACAAAATAAATTAAAGATGAATTAAACAAAACAAAGCAGTTCGGTTGGTTTCAAGTGGTTCAACAAATGCATCGGTAATCTTGATAATTCAAACTAAACTTTAATTCGAACGTGTTGCACCGTCCGCTTGAACGAGTATGTAAACACAACGGGTGACGTCACGGGTACGCTCGACTGGTCTTATTCTCGTCTCGTCCCGTCATCACTCCATCTCGCCGTGTCACCTACGTCACGTGACAGACGAGCGAGGTGGTGACAGACCACGGCCAGTTGGAGCCACGTCGTTATCTCGCCACCGATCACGGTAGCTCACTCACCGCCTTCTGGCAGCGACATTTCCGACTGCGGACACCCGAAATAGTTAGCAACAAGTGATGAGGCTGTCTTGTTTTTTATTTGTGATTTTTTTGATATAATATATCTCTCAGACCCGGATAACCAATTAAATTGGGCCAGGGGGTATTTCCACCAGTTTTTCTTGGGGAGACTTCTCATATCAATCGGTTCCTGCCAGTTCCGACTTCTTCCTCCTCCTCTTCTACTACTATCCTCTGTTACCGTAACTTCTTCTCTTCCTACGAGTTCCCTCCACCATTCTCCATCCTTCCACCATTTCTCGTCTACCACTTCATCCCATTTTTCTCCTCGGTTGACTACCCCGAACTTGACCCCCTTCTGCCACCTTTCTCTTAGTCTTCCCACTCTTCTCTTAGCTCCATTTTTTCTGCAATATAAAACATTGCTCTCGGTATTCTCTCCTTTTTCATTCGCCTCATATGCCCGTACCACCTATATACCTATGATAACATCGAAAACTTGAGAAAAACCATTGTTTCCTAATTAGGGGTGAGAATAGTAAGGTAGGATCATTCGGACGGATAGGTAGCACAAGGGCGATCTTACCACCTCTAAGGTTATTATAATGTAACTTGATTAAGGCGTTCTCAGTCTTCATGGGGCAAGAAGTTCCCACCAGTGCAACGAAATTGACAAATAGATCAAAAGATGTGGACAATATTTATCGAAAATTCTGATGCCTGAAAGTTTGTGAAAAAAAAGTGAACAGATCACTTGTATGTATCAGTAACACTAGATATTTTCACCTCACAGCGTACCATTACATACAAATAACATGTAACATATTGTGAGTGTTTATTATGGATCAACAGTATTTCAGAAGATATTTTTCTGCATGTTGTGAAGCAGTTTCAATACAGTATGAACATCCAGAAAGTGACGTGACTGCGATCGGCAATGTTATGTTGACAGTGGAAAAGTGTCGCTGTCAATTGCTCACCCTCAAATTTGATATTTTCATCTGTGTATCCTCATTTTCTTTGGTTCCTCGTTGACTTCTTTCAAGTTTCTCTTCTTCTGTTCATTACAATACTTGTTGAATATTGTTATGACTTGTGAATATCATCCTCCACATCTTCCACATCCTCCACATCTTCCACATCCTCCACATCTTCAGCCTGATCGAGATCCCAGCAACACTCACCGCTGTCTCCACCAGTTGTATCCACTTCTCTCGTTCCTCCCGCCAATTCCCTTCTGTTCCCACTTCGTCTCAACTCAATTCCCTCTCCACTGCACTCGAAGAAATCACACCCTTGTTTCTCCCGATCTTGCCATCTTCCATTCCGCTCATTCGAAAATATTGTTAATATTAAATTAGTTCTCAAAAGAGCAAAATTTTCATCAAGAGCCTGAAACGAAAGTGAGAGTCCATTTCATCTTTGTCTGATACATGTAAGATTCCATGCAGTATAACCAGGGTTCTGACTGGTTTGAATAATATCTTTTGAGAAATTATTTTTTTACTTTCAATTCGTGTTGCTTCAGCATTGATATATTCGATATATTTCTACATTATTGATGAGCGTAGCGAAGTCTCCATCCCACTCTTATAGGGCTTTGTCTGTGTGTTTTTTTAGTTTTCTTTTGTTTTTTTGTTTGTAAGCACTCCACAGGCCGCAACGGTTGATTGATCAACATGAAACTTTTTTTGTACACGCAAACTCATCCAACTTAGAACTGTATAGTTTTTGGAATGAATCGGTCGAACCGATTTTGAGAAAAATAATCTCAAAGTTTCTAGAAACCCCATGAGATTTGGCTGGGCGGAAAATGTTGAAAAATAAAATCTCTCCAAATGGGATGAAATTTTCTCTAAATGTGTAAACATGGATTTTACACATTATTACGATTTAATAAGCAATTCTGATCAGTCGTTTTGGAGAAAAAAAATAAAATGACTGATAATATTCATAAAATATATCATAAAAATTGTGACAGAATTAAGTTGTCGAGATTCACTGCTTTCTAGATTCAAGAGTTGACCAACAATGAAGTATTTTTTATATGCGTCAAGGTGTGTAGAATACCAGAGTCAATGAAGTGGCAAGAGTAGAACTACTTAAACGACTTTTATAGCCTATTCAGATATCAAGGTGTGTAGAATACCAGAGTCGATGAAGTAGCAAGGGTAGAACTACTTCAAGGACTTTGATACCTTATTCAGATATCTCGCTCATCTTACAACGCATATTTCGCGTTTGACTAGTGTAGTTTAATGTCAATCATAGAGGAAAATCAAATCATATATTATTCAATTTTCAACTTTCATAATGAAGAGTTTTACTGAACCAGCGTCATTTTCACTCAATTCATTTCCACGTGAGAATGGCCTGTTTACTTGTTTGGCATCGCGACGCCGTTATAAAGCGAACACAGAGACATCTAGCGGGCGTCCTCAGAACTCGGTCACCGACAATTTCAAGAAACTCACATTTCAATTGGAATTCGGGGAAATCGCAATCGCTACATTATTATAATCTCTATCATATATGTATCTTAATCAGAGACTCTGTCACACACTTGCAATGACTGTCGTAAATGACACAGCATAATTGATCAATGGATAGAATAGTCGAAAGAATAGTATAACTAACCAAGAAAAAGTAACTAATTCTAAAATAACACATAGAAATCTGAAGTATGGCTACCAGAATGGTACCAGAATGAGAAACGTGTAATAAATTATAATTTCATTTTCTTATTTCATCTCATTATTTTTCCGTGGAGATTATTACATTTAATCTGTTATTATTGTAATTGAAAATATCCGGATCAATGTAAAATATATGGCGAGTCAACTTATTACTATACGCACATATAGAACAGACACAACAAGGACAAACAAAAATTTCAAAGTACGTTATATAGCCAATATTAGTATATCTTTCATAAATATGTAACACCAATTGCTTATCAAAATGTTGATAAAATCAGAAGTTGAAAGCATTCATCTACAGCAGTCAATTTGATACAACATTGATATGAGATATGTGAAGGTGGATAGGCCCATATATAAAAAAAATGTAAGAATTAAATATATATGGAAAAGGGAGAGAGTAGGAAGGGAGGAATGAAAATCAGTTTATTGACTATGAATGACTTTTCAAAATGTTCATAATCCTCATCTTCCTTAATAATGTAGATTGTTGTTTCACTTCTTATTGTAAGTTTATCAGACCCACCGAACATTTGAGAATCGTACCGGCAGTTTTTATGCAATTTTTAACCATTCATAGCAATCGATTCCTTATCATCATTAGTCGATGAAACATATTAAACATTCTAGAATTAAATCATTAGTTGTATGCAAGTTTCAATCATGCATGGCTATTGATTATTGCGATGCACTCGCGATATAAAGTTCTGGATGCAATTCGAATGCACGTACCGGATTAATGACAATAGCTTTGAAAACAGCTCACAAAAACACGACTACACATTTTGTCTCTGAACTTTATACATGATCATGTTTCAACTGTTCTTTAGTGATTAGAAGTGATGTCATTGAATGACTTATTCAATTCGATAATAACATCCTTCGACATGCAAATTTTATAATTATAATCAACTTTGATTAGGAAAGAACCCTTGAATAATTTCATGGATTCAAGGTTTTGAATTGAAAAGAATGAAATTGCAAATCTCAAAGAATGATGAATGGAATAAATGGAATATTGTGGTGAATACTGTGAAATAATTGATGATTAAACTCAATATAAATGAATACAAATTGATCGGATCGGGTCATTTGGTTTAGTTTAGTTTGCGACGGCAACAACAACAACAACAACAACAACAACAACAACAATGACAACAATGACAACAATGACAGCAATGACAACAACAACAACAACAACAATGACTGCAATGACAACAACAACAACAACAACAACAACAACAACAATGACAACAATGTCAACAACAACGACGACGACGACGACGACGACGACGACGACGACGACGACGACGACGACGACGACGACGACGACGACGACGACGACGACGACGACGACGACGACGACGACGACGACGACGACGACGACGTACGCACGTGGTAAGATATTCCGATGGTCCGATGAACGGTGGCTGCCCAACAACAACAATAACAACAACAACAATAATAACAACAACAACAACAACAACAATGACGACGACGACGACGACGACGACGACGACGACGACGACAACGACAACGACGACGACGACGACGACGACGACGACGACGACGACGACGACGACAACGACAACGACGACGACGACGACGACGACGACGACGACGACGACGACGACGACGACGACGACGACGACGACGACGACGACGACGACGACGACGACGACGACGACGACGACGACGACGACGACGACAACGACAACGACGACGACGACGACGACGACGACGACGACGACGACGACGACGACGACGACGACGACGACAACGACAACGACGACGACGACGACGACGACGACGACGACGACGACGACGACGACGACGACGACGACGACGACGACGACGACGACGACGACGACGACGACGACGACGACGACGACGACGACGACGACGACGACGACGACGACGACGACGACGACGACGACGACGACGACGACGACGACGACGACGACGACGACGACGACGACGACGACGACGTCCGCACGTGGTGAGATAGTCCGATGGTCCTACGAACGGCGGCTGCCAGGTACTAGTGCAGTGCGAGTACAAGAGTGAGTAGACGGTAGCGCTTGCAGTACACCGCAAGACTATCCCACGTCAATCAGGCCCCGGAGATAAACGTCAACTGCCAGCAAGACTACTGGTCGACTCTTCGACAACAATAGCCACGTGACTTATAGACTGCAGGTCGTAAAACAGGCGGCGTGTTCGTCTGCGATATGTATTCATTTGTATTGGCTTTATAACGACGCACTCTACTGATGACTGAGATATATTGACGTCGGTGGATGATGAATGAGATGATGGGATGATGAGATGAGAGGTTATTTTATTAGGTGTTTTGGATGGTGGGAAGGAGTCGGTCGTGGCCTGTTGTCAAGAAACCATCCCAGTATTGACCTGAACGACAGAGGGAAACCACGAAAAACACCTGTCAGGATGGTCGACCATGGCGGGAATCGAGCCCCGGTCTCCTGAATGACAGTTCAGTGTGCTGAGGATCTTTGACTTCCTTAATTGTCTCCAATACGATTCAATTTTCAAATCATTCTATTCTTGCTTCTTAATACATACATATATATAGATGCAACACAAATAAATATACGTTATAATAAGGATCGTATATAGTAATGAATAATCAACATTATTATTTTTAACAATGAAAGAAACGGTATTGAGTATATGGTTATAATGACGGTATTTTTAGATATTCATTACTCATATAAATTTTGCAATTTTGAACATTTCAAATTAAAATCTAATATCTTATAAAATCTGATAAAAATATGACGAATACACTTCCTCTCTTTTACAATCCTTCTCTCTATCTCAATCCCCTTTCTCCACCTTTCTCACGAAACTAATCAATGAAGTATATATATCCCAATAATTTAATTGTTCGTATATATATATACATATAGACTTTTCAAATGTCAAATTCCAATGGTCTTGATTTATTGTTTTCCACTATCTGTTATTTTAGTTTTCAAGATAATATGCATGGCGTCATAATTCAGTGTAGAACGTGTGGAACACAATGGCAGTCTTAAATCACAGACCTTCCACCATTCAGAATGTAATCTCCACAGTCTCCATTATACAGAATCGCTGAATACGTTTAGGCCAACATGTATGTGCGGATTGCTCACTAAATTCACTTTAGATCCCGCGCAGAAAGGAATACCAGCTATAAATAATATTTACCATTTCAATTGTTTCATATGTTATTGCAATTGTGTTTTATAGTTTGCGGATTCTTGGAGGAATTTGAAAGATTGATATGCTGACGTTTATTTATATTAGATGTGTCTCGTTTTTATTGTTTGATAGATTAGTGAAGGTCTCATTTGATTCTTATGTAATGGGTATCACAAACCCGAATTTTTTTTTTCATAACATCGAAACTTGACACAAAATCGTTGTTCCCCATTTTTTTAAAAATTATTATTGGTCATATACACTGATACAGAAAGAAAAACACAATAACAACAAAAAAACATTCACAAAGCCCTTCAAAAAAGGCTTAACTGTGGGTTTAAATAGTGAATTATAAGTACAATTAAAATTCGGACATATTTCTTAAACATTAAAAGTGATAAAGTAATTGATGTAAAAAGAAAGAAAAACATTGAGTGATTTCTAACGTTCTACTTACAAAGTGTGAGGTATCTTTGATTGATTACTATTATTTCAATTTCAAAATTTTCGATTTTTCAAGGCTGAAGATAGAAGGTAGGATCGTTTGGACGGGGCACCACAAGGGCGATCTTACCACCCCATTTTGATTATTTAAAACTAATGAACTTCAACACCAGACTGCGCTGTCTGTGACCATAATTTTTCGCCGTAGATAAAAGTCTTTCAGTATAAACACACGAATGTTGATATTTTCCACTTTGAACTAAGTCTCTTCAGGCAATGATCACAACAGTAATGAATAATTTGATATAAAGTTTTGATATAAAATTTAGAAATTTAGGAATGATATTTTGTGAGTGCGAAGCCCGCATGAGTTAAATCTTGTGCGCGGGCTGTCTTGCTGGAAAAAAATATAATTAGTGTGAATACGACTCTCAAACTTATAAATTAAGCCATAAGTGGGTATACAAACAAACAAGTACAAAAAAATTACGAACTAATATAATATCATATTGCATATGAACATGTTCATAGTAATAATAAAGTGGATATATATAACCCTTCTATTTTATTTTACGTTATTTTACGCGAAATAAATTGATAACACTCTTTTAGCCAGATTTTCAAGGACTTTTTAAATACAATTAAATTTCCGATTTTCCGATTTCTAGCGGTAGCTGATTGTATAGCCAGGTACTCACTGCCTGAGTATATGTGTTTTACAAAATGAAGAAAATTGAATTGAATTGAATATCAAAATAATTGTAATCCCTTTTCTCATTTGTGATTATTTTTATATGAATTTTCCAATACCATACTTTTATATCTAATTTTTCGATTCCAATGGAGATTTAATAATAATAATTATCATTATTATAATCATTATCATTGTTTTCCAATGGATCTAGGCTAGGAATGAAATTAGAATCATTCGAAAGGGATGATTTCACCACCCCATTTTGATCATTTTATGTATATAAAAATTGATATCAGTGTCCCATCTGTGACCATATTCTTTCGCCGCTGAAATTATACATATTTTTCTGTAAATCAAGCACATTATCAAATGTATCAATCAAAATTAATTCCATCTGACACATATAACCACGAGATTGCATTGTAACGATAACAATGTAATGAATTTCAACACATCTCTACATTATTATTTACCTCCAATCAGTCCTTTATACACACACCAATCCGACCCATTGTGTTACTCTCCGATACATCAGTCAGACAAAACTGTCGTAAATCTGGCGTTCGAATGAAGCCGAACCGACTGGATCACGTGTCCGCGATCAGATAGACCGTGTCACGTGACACATCACCGTTGCATCAACTCTTCGAACTGCCGTAATTGCACATTTCAAAGTCGAAACGAGTTGCGGATAATTTACGGCGACGCGTCAGCGAGCGACACTACATAACGACTCTCAGTCGTGAAATGACGTATTACTAGTCGGGACAAATTAACATAAAACGATGACCAAATCATTCTCGTTGCCATGGTTTTTCTGCTATTATCAGACCGAATCCGATCGAAAGGAAGAAAAAATAATATAACAAATGTATATTGCGATTCGTTTTAATTTATTACAAAAATGTTAATGATTTATATGTTTATATTTGAATTTTAAATAGGTTTTTGTTCTGATGCATTGGAGGGTATATTTCATGATTTTATTGATGTGTAACAATGCAGAGTCGTTATTTTCTGATGGATGATTGAGAACAAAATTGTTGGCTGAATGTGATATATATTTTCACGCATTCATAGATTAATGTGGAAATAAAATATTATCAATTGCGAAATTATACTTTAATTATGTCATTTCTGTATTTTACGGTCATTTCTATAAATCAGTTCCATATTCCGACTTTATTATTATTATCATTATTATAGTCGTTATTGAACTGAATATTCATTTTCTTTGTTTTTCATGTTTCGTTCAGATCTGTTGCTAGATATTTATCCTGCGAAGATTATTCTAGATCCTTGAAAGACAACTCTAGCACATCTTAAATGAAGTTTGAAAAATTGATGACTGTTCAATTCTGCTGATTTCCAGTCAAACATAACCATCACTAAAATCTCAAACCAATGAGATAAGATTACCACCACGTTTAATTTAGGCCCAGTATTACCACGGCCAGTTAGTATTCATCTGAGAGTTGGTGAAAACAAATAGCATAGGTAACCATGGTGATAACAAGTTTGAATTGTCAGATAAAGGCTAACTGGACTTGTTATCACCATGGTTACTTATGCTATTTGTTTTCACCAACTCTCAGATAAATACTAACTGGCCGTGGTAATACTGGGCCTTAGTCGAGTATATTTTGGTAGTCATACCTTTCACGCTTTTCTACAATAATTTTTAATTATGTTGTGAGGCGTGAAACATGTGAACCGTCACAACCCTGAGGCTTGTTTTCGATTAATGATGACGCCAATTTTTCCTCAAATTTTAGAGAAAACTCGAAATCAACATCTCAATTCCAGAAATTATAACTCCGAGTCTCTGGAGGAAAAATAAATCAATTATGATTCATGAAATTGAGATGAGGGTTTCTATGGTTACCAGTTCCGGTGAATCAAGTCAAGGTGAATTTTAATCCATCACCAGGGCTGTGATGTCCTTCAACAAGTCATTGTTTTGCAGTGAAGACAGTTGAAGACAAGGTATATGGAGTCGTTTGGACCGTGCACCACAAGGAAGATCTCAACAAATGAATCATCATTGTTCATTTCGTTCGGAAAATGTGAATAGACCAGCCCAAAGATTTCTGTTGTGGATCAAGAATCTTCAATGTTCTCATTTCTTCACACCTCCTCTTTCTTCGGTTCTTCCACATCCTTTTCTCTTTTCATCCCAATACTTGACATCACAGATTCCGTGCGACATCATTCCATCTTCACACCTTCTCTTACTTCGATACTTTTACAACTCTTCCCTTCTTTTTTTTTTTTTTAATAACATCGAAACTTGATACAAAATCATTGTTCCCCAATTAAGGCTAAGGATGAAAAGTAGGATCGTTTGGACGGGGCACCACAAGGGCGATCTTACCACCCCAAAATCCTTCTAAATCCTTCTAAATCCGCCTCTCTTTTCCCTATTCTGATACTTGCCATCAACCATTTCATCTTTGCACCTTTTCTCTCCTAGCTTCCTCCACACCGTCTTCCCTTCCACATCTTCTTCCTTTGTCCTCATTCTAATATTTGTCATCACACATTCCGTATCACATTATTTCAACTTCACACCTTCTCTTTCTCCCATTCTTCTACATCCTCTCTCCTTCCGAATTTTTTCTCTTCTTTTCTCCTAATTCCAATATTTGTCATTACACATCCCTTACCACATCATTTCATCTCAATTCCTTCTTTTATTTTCTTCTTCCACATCCTCTTCCCTCCCAAATCTTCTTCTCTTCGTTTAAATATTTGTCATCACAGATTCTGTATCACACACAATTTAATCCACAAACCACTTTTAACTCTCCAAACTCGACAAGATACGGAACTTCGTTAAGATCTGTTTAATAATGCATTCTGTACTAATTATAAAATAGAATGCACCAACATTTGAACAGCCAGGTCCCACATGCTAGTTATAGCATCACTACACTTCCCAGCACGTGTAACGGCAATCGACTTAGACAATAACAATAACAATAATAACAACACAAGAATACCGACTTGTTATTATTCAAAGAAAATCTTCCCCTCCTCTCTACCCCCCCCCCTCTCTCTTCGCTGTTTTTGAAGACGCAATGCACCACTTGGGTAAAGTTAAGTTTGCAATTAACACTGTTAAGCGCCGTAGTATTATGCCACTGGAAGAACAACATGGCATAGGATTCAACTTGTCCCGGACAGATATATATAATACGTATAATTACGCTGGTATTTTAGCTCGTTTGATACCAACATCTCGGAACAAATAACTTTATGAACTTTCAGCGTCTTAACCGAAGGTATTAAACGGTATTAAAACGGGCCATGAGCTAGGCGACACGAAATTAGAGTTCATTTTACAATCATTTGCATATCATGTTTTATACTATTGTTGTTGGGAAATATTGTCGGATGTTGCAGAACATCGGAAGATGTCTTGAGTCGAATGAGTTCGAGAGAAAAGATGTGGGTTGGATGTGTGTGTGGTCGGTGGTCAATAGTGGAACTTGTTGGAAATTATAAAATGAAGCGCGCGCATATCTCAACAATGACATACAACGAAGATTAAGCATTATTGATAGTTTATTTGTGAGATATTTTGTCGGCCATATTCAGATTTAGGAGCGCATTCTTTTGTCAAGTGTCGAATATCAAAGAATATCAAATCAACTATGCTGGTATGGCTCTCATCTATGCATGATTTCAAATATATTTTTCTGAATTGAATATCTGCTAATTGTTTACTTATCTAGTTTGTGGTGAGGTTGGCAATATGTCTGCGATTAGTACATTGTCGCGTGGTAAAGGCTTAAACGTCGCAAGGAGTTTAATGCGGCTAGGATTTTCTTCAAGTTGAGGCTTTATTTTCCACTGCGCGTTTGTGACCGAAAAGTTGAAAGTTGAGAGTTGTACTTCGCATTGGTATACTGAACGATCATCCACCCAAGAGTCGTGCCAAACATCTTAGACGTACAAGTCATCGCAAAGTCGATTCTGATCACATTGATCAGTGATCAGCACGTTTGAACGTCATTCAGGAGACCGGGGTTCAATTCCAGGATTTCTGGTCGAGGTTAAGGTTTGTGTTGAATGAAATTTCTGAAGTGGAGGAGCTAAACCTCTCACTTTAAATTCTGTACAGATTAGAAGTTTACGTCAGTTGATTTTTGGTACTGATGATTTCAGGACAGTTTGTTTTTTGTACATTTGATGCCTTCTCTTTGACCTCCTGACAGAGTTTCTTCGTAGTTTGGTCGCTTCTGAACAGGCCATGATCACTTCCTTCTCACCGTTCAGAACACATCATGGGATAATCTTCCATATCATCTTCCCATTCCTCATTCACCGTCGCCAATAGATCTTCATCACCCTGACAGTGCGTGTTAAACCCAACGATAATAATACTGAAGTATATCACTAAACAATGTACTATAGCTATCTTGATTTTCAGTTATATGTTTCTGCTGTGTCTATATTCACCTTAAACGTGGTTCGATGCTATATAAAGTCGCCGAATTTAGGACTGATAATTTTAGTGCCGTCAGTTCTATGTTAGTTTTATGTTTGTTCTATGTTGGTTTAATGTTGATTCTATGTTAGTTTTATGTTACAAGATGTGGTTCAAGGATAAATTGGTTAGGTTGGTCACGGTAGGTCGATTGGGTCTGTCAGATTATTTTGATTGTTTGTCATTCGCGCAGGCGCTCTAGTGGCACTACTTGGGTGACGAATAGAGGCGACCGTATGTTAATTTTGAAGGCGTTATATATGCTTCATATACACTCGATATGCTTGACATGCTTGATATGCTTGACATGCTTGATATGCTTGACATGATTGATATGCTTGAACTGAGTCTGAATTGATTTGTTCAAAACTTGAATTGTTGTTCTCTTCGAGACCTTTCTTCATCAACATGTTAAACTTCACGTTAAGTCGGTGTTACCAAGTTGAAACAGAAGATGACAAGGTAGGATCTTTCGGACGGGGCACCACGATGATGATACCATCACACTTGAGAAATGATCGATCATGATGTTATATGGACATATTCATTAGAAAAAAACGGTGAATATGTGAGAAAAAAGTTGAACAATTTACTATTGTAGATCGTCCGCCCTCGTGATGTCACAAAATATAAAAACCAATCAAGTGAACGGTGGAGCAGGGGAAATAGGGAAATAACCAATCAAGGTATCTGAAATTTCCCCTGCTCTGTATAAGTCACGCCCATCTACAATGGTCAAATTATTTCATCAATTGAATTGAAACGGAATCTATGATTTTCTCAGTGATCTTCACTTTCAAGATCGGTGGAGACACCATGTCTTGTTGTACCTCAAAGTTACGCCAATAATGTTTACGAGACGTCAACTTTTTTCATATCATTTACAAGTTCAGATGATGATGATGATTGTTTGCTCAACGACCCCACCAACAGCTAGGCTATATGGGGGGCAGATCGATCAAGCTACAATGGAATGCGTCCTTAAGAAAATATATACTGATATTTTAACCATCAGAGCTGACAGATAATATGTATACGCACATTACGCATTCTATGCAAGAATTAACTCTGAATTTGCGGAGATTTCATTCAAATCAACATTCAAATTTCGGAGTAAACCATCCAATATGACCGCAATAGTAGGTTGATTACGATCGTACTATCATCCTCAGAGGAAATTTCTTCGACGTATTCACAGTACGACGACTGCCTTGCGGGTTGCCTACCTTTCCCACCAGCGTCCGTATTGAGTAGGCCCGTTGGACGTAGAGGGGACGGGCGAGGGGGGGGGGGTGGAGGGGGGGGGGCAGAGCGTCGGTACGCCATAAACCTCGACAGCTTTTCATCTCATTGTTGACACTATTTATTGCTTTTTATTATTTCCATCATGGCTGACGAAATGGCTGCCACTGCCACGTCGACAACTATACGACGTCGTTGTTATGCTTTTCCTTCTACTTTTCGTTTGTATTTTTGCTTTCTCTACCATTCCATCCCACTCTCTCTCTTTCTCTCTTGTAACTCGTGTCTGGTTGCTGTGTGTATGTGGGTTTTTGACGCGTCTGTCTCCCTCTCTCTCTCTATCCCCCCGTCATGGCAGCGCTCGACGCCCGCGTGGAATGGCCTCGCCCGGCAATGAAGCCTGTCAGAGAAATGATGGACGTTCGCACATAAAACTGACGAGTGACTCATGGCGCCTTCACAAATGGCTCTGCGGAGCCTCGTATATCACTTTTATTACACCCATCTTCATTTTCATATTTCATATTTGCATTTTCTGTGCCGTTATAAATCAGAGAGTTTATGGCTAATTAGGCCTTTGTTGTAGAGGGGCCAGGACGAAGGCATAACGGCTTATCGGACGGTACGATGGCGTAGCTGGGTTCGCGTCTATAGGGAGGAGGGTGGTGAGGGGGGAGGGAGACGGACGGGGGATGAAAGAGGGAGACGGGATGATTTTCTGCGGATGCTGAGACTGTCGGGGAATAGCTAGGCGAACCTGAGAGAGATATTGCATCAGAGATCTGGATGCTTGCTTACCCAAAACCCGACTCGTTTACAGGATAAGAGAGATGAACCCAGAGTGGGGAATGTGCTTATTGCGATAATGTGGGAAATAAGGCACCGAGAAAATGGCGAGCCGGCGGTTTTACCGTTGGATGAAGGAGGAGTGGTGGGGAAGGGAGGAAAGGTGTGGAGAGGGGGAGAAATTAGCTGGCATGTACAATACGGCCACGTATATCACATTGGTAGTATAGGAAAAGGGGGTCAGAAAATGAGGTGTAAATGCTGAAGAGAAAATGGGACATGAGAAACACCGCAATCGGGGGGTGCGAAAAGTGGATAAAAGAGTATGACGGGGGATAAGGGGGGGTGGTGGAGGGTCTTTATTTGTCCAAAAGATGTACAGAATGAGTGTGTGCTTGCATATTATTAAGCATGAAATAGCCGTGTAAGCCAGAAGTAGCGACGCGGACGGAAAGTGGCTTTTGTACGTTGACGAAATGGAAGTCACCTCCTCCCCCCCTCCCCTCCCCCACCCCCCTTCCCACCCTGAAGCTATCTCTTTCTAACTATAAAAGCAATAAAGAGACGATGATGGGATGAGATTCTCGAAGAGTTACAATTTATAGACCAACATGGAGTCAGCAAGGGGCATTATATATATATACGTATATACGTAGATGTTTTAGATGAGGGAAACGTTGACTAACGTATAACCTAGCTTTTATCTCATTAAAAACAACGTTTGTGCATCGCATAAGCCGGACGCCATTACAAGTACACCACGTGGGACGATCTTGCAATACCAACTTATACATAATTAACTAGTTCGTTAGGAATTTGATCAACATTGTTGTAGTACCTACGATAGTGGTGTAATTTTGTTTTGTCAAGTTCCGACTTTATTGTGTGGTTTTGATTGTATTCGAAGTTGTTGCTGTGAAGTGGACGGAATGATTATGGAATAAGTGACAAATATTCCAGACTCCATCAAATTAATGACACTTTTTCCAATGAATGTTTGAATAATGAGTTATTAAGATTATCATTCTGAATTATTTTTCTGAATCATCATTGAATTTCAACCACCAAGTTTCATCAGAGGTACCTTCATTTTATGTATTTCATCATTTTATTGTACTTTCTTGTCTTATACATATCTATTTTTTCTGACAATAATGACACATTATTATTTGTAGCACAATAGGTGATGAATACAATACATCACAATACAATACAATATAATAATACAATACAATACAATACAATACAATACAATACAATACAATACTTCGCTTGAATCAAATTGATATGCTCATATCAATTTCAAATAATTTTGATCAGAAATCAATTTGGACCAAACTTTAAGCTTGCCCTCAAATTGTATCTAATACAGAAGTGTTTGCATTCTATAAATGATTTTTTGACAGATAAAGAATGAAGTTCCAATATAATTAACCTCTTAACTTTTCAATTGTAGTGAGGTGTGCTTATGGCTCCATGTGACTATGCTGTTTTGAGTGTGAGTGTGTAATTGTTTGTGGGCCTTGTTCTATCAATGTGTGATATTTCACTATATTTGTATCTTCTTCCATTTACATATATATCTTATATTTTGATGTCAACTGACGTTGCTCAATGTTGTAAACATACAATCTGACGAGAAAATAAAAAAGTCGTTATCATTATCATTGAATTGTTTTGAAAAGTAAGAAGTGAATTTGAGATGAAATGATGAAATAATTTGATGAGATCACTCTGGAGTGTTTTTTTCATCGCGTTCATGAAGAACTTCCCCTTTTTTCAATCTGTTCGTATTCTTCCAGTCCTAGTTCGTCTAGTTTCATTCCATTTCCCACAGGATTTATCATTATATTCTGGATTGATAAGTCACTTCATGTAGCGGTGAGTCCAACGTACCAACATTATGAAATTTCTTCATCGCTTCAATTAGCATGCAAAATAATATATATCGATTTTCATCTTGGAACGACTTAGTGGATGAATTACCAAGGTTGGAGTAGGTCTAAGTGGCCGTTTGAAGTTGTTATCACTATGGTTACCCATGCTATGAGTGCTCACTGATTCTCAGATGAAGTCAAAGTGGACTCGGTAATGCCATGTTGCAACCGATTTATGGTCAACTCTGAAATATGATGTGTATGCTTTGTGTGGTTGAATTCCATGGAAATTTAAATCCATTAGGGGTGAATGGTTATCATATTTTCCCTTCTGGGTTAGTCTGAAGTTGGCCTTCCATGAACGCGATTTGCGTTTCGCTTTCGCAAGGTGGTGGAATTGAGGCGAGCTCAACAATCAGAAATCGAGTAATTCCTGTCACTGATTGGTCGTTTTATCATCATGGTGGCTTAAAAACCGCTCAGCTAATAACGCTTTCATCGAAATCCAATTTTATGGTGGTTTTCAAAATTGTGGAATTATATTCCTCAGAAATGGTTCGACCGATTGCGTCTCAAAACTGTGCAGTATCGAGTTAGATGATGACATATGTGTATGCCAAGTTTCATCAAGATGAATATCTTCGTCTGACCTGTAGAGCGCGAACAAAAAAACATATTTTTTTCCAGTACGGTGAAACTGATTGTCCGTTCCGCTAATCCAAGTAACTATCAACAGTCAAAAACAAGCGCATAGATTCGAACATATGTTTCAACATTCTTTCCTGAGAACATTCCTTATTTACAGGGTTTTTTGTGGTTCACCTTTGTAGCCCACCTAATGCCTGGATGTCAACTACAATATGAGACACGATCTCTTTTCCACTATTCTTTCCATCACCTCCGAAACCTTCATCTCACCATGTCATCAAAATAAACATGGCACCTCCACCAAAAACTCTAAACTGGCCCCTCCACCAAAAACTCTAAACTGGCCCCCCCACCAAAAACTATTTTGAAAGGTTTTATTAAAAATTTACGAAAATCAACAAATGTACAGTACGTAGATCGATCTCGATGTGTATTAATAAACACGTGTCGCGTGTCACGACGACCGTGGCTAGAGCTACGTGCACGAGCTAGACACACGTATACATCTGTGTTGCAATATATGGATGTGAACAGGAAGCGCAATATGGCTGTCAATCCGATTCCGAGCTGCACGCGAGAATAAAATACTGCCGATACGCTGATTGATGTCTGCCGGCATCACGTGACCAGCCCATCCGTCATCATTGTTGCACCCGTTCCCGTCACGCGCCCACAAATCACAGAGATGGATTGGCAGAGCGACAACCAGACAGAGAAATAACCACTAACTCATTTTAACTAGCGGATTTATTATTCTTTCCAAACAGTACACTTTATGAAAAAAAAAAAGTTATTATAAATATATATCTTTATTAATGAGGTGTGAAATACACACTGGTTGGTAAAAAAAAAACATACTTTGAAATACGGATGATGAAGTTTTTTTAATTAGGCTCACTGTTTATTCGTATTGTTTATGGCTGTCATAATTATTACCGGGGTATAGAGGGACTCTTCTATAATATGACATAATGGCTATGTACCACATTTACATTACATTCCACAGAATCAATATCAACATTTCATACACTGTGCTCTCTTCTCTCTCTCTCTCTCTCTCTCTCTCTCTCTGTCTAATTCTAGTAATTTACGTGTTGTCATATTGTTTCCTGGGTATGTTCATAAAACCCTCGCCTGCCTGTCCCGCCATTTTACTCTTTATTTATGATCTTCATTATGGCTCATTGATTCGTGAGGATTTCCAAAATCGACGAAAAAAAAATTGGAACCGAAATACCGAACGTATATACACGGTTATAAAAAGTTTGCATACAGCCAAAATGGAAATACGTGTGATGAAATATGGTGAAACATTGGGAGACGATTATTCACTGCCGAAAATAATTGCACATTAGTAAATTTCGTTAATGTATATATTAGGGGTAACAATGGAATTGTTTGGCACGTTGTGATAGATAGATGGCCGGGATTGTGAGCAGAGGTTACATAACAACATAATCTATTCAAAGTTGTTGGATGAGTGTTGTTGTTGTTGTTGTTGTTGTTTTTATTGACATTTTCAAAGAAAAAGATATATACATTCCATACTGGAGCCCATAAAGTGCAATTTGGCTTGTCGGTGGTATTAACATAATAATCAGCGGATAAACGTGAACACAAAATAAAATGTCGAATTATTGTTATGGTCTGTCTCACCACTCTAGAGTAACTGTTGCTATCTCATCTATCAGCTTAAATGCCGAATAGGTAAACATGTCAATCATGACTCCAATATTAACAAAGGAACTCTTCTCACGTGCATTTTGAGGGCAAGTTTGTGACCAGGTAAGGGTTGTGGTGCAACGTTGCTTTATCGCTTCGGAAATCTTATTGAAAACGATACTATGTATTTTAAAAGTGGTTTTTCAATATAATTTGAGTGAAATGCAACACTGGATGAGTCCGATGAAGTCTGTAGAGATGATTGACATTTTCATATACCTACCTATTCGCCGGACAATAGATGAGCAAACTACAAAGATCTCCGACACTTACTCTAGAGTGGTGAGACAGACTATACAATAGCTTCAATAGGAACTAGAAGAGACCTGAAAATGAAGCGTACATACAATATATAATATGATAGTATAATTAATATATACGGAAATAAGAGATGAGGATGATAATGAGAATGTATGATAAGTGAGTACGAGATGAACCCTTTCCTCTTTGATATCGAGATTAGACTTGGGTACATCCGGTCTGTTTTCTTTTTGTTGCAGAACCGATATATAATATGATAGTATAATTGAGATATACGGAAATAAGAGATGAGGATGATAGTGAGAATGTATGATAAGTGAGTACGAGATGAACCCTTTCCTCTTTGATATCGAGATTAGACTTGGGTACATCCGGTCTGTTCTCTTTTTGTTCACTCCAACAAGGGTTTGATGCAGAACCAATTCACTTCAACATCGACCAGTAATTATATACTCATTTCGCAACTTGAATCTATATTTCATTTCAGGAGAGACGGAATATTTGTCTTCCTCTTTTCACTTTCATCTGTAATTATAAATACGTTATACATATATCTTTTTACCTTTCTGAAATTATATTGGGTCATTATATTCCTTGGATATTTTCAAACAATATTCCAGTACAACAATGCAGACTTTTTTACGCACTTTTAGAAACCTCCCCCCCACCAAAAAAAAAATCTCATTATTAGTCTACATATTTATTTCATTGTTTCAAATTGATCGAAAAAATTTCTCAATTCCGATTTTATTTCTATTTTGTCACTGCATTCCGAGCATTGTGATAGTTTGTTCAAACATCTGATTTATATACCAAATTATATGTTTCATTCAATTTATCTCAGCTTTTTGATATTTTTCACAGATATACTTTTTTTCAGAAACTATTGTACTCAGAATCGTCATTTTTTTTCATGAATATGTATGAGATATATCCACAATGGTCATACCAGATTTCTGTGGTCATCTTCAAAAATAATAATAATACTAAAATGTAGAAACATAAAATATGTGGTTTTTATACGCGCCAAAAAAAGTGTGAATTATGAACTGCATTTGAAAAAATGGCCGACACAAAATTACAGAAAAACCATCAACAAAACAATATTTCAAACAACGACATTGTTGAAAATATGCACATGCTCTATTTTTCGACTTTTCATCAGTTTCACCTTTCAACACCAACAGCGTAACCACAACTTTTTTTCCAGCGAATATCTCGCTCATCTCACAACTCATTATACTGCGTTTTCCCAGTGTGTGGATATGGAAGTAAGAATAAAATAATTTGTCATATCGTGATAGATAAATGACCAGTACTGTACTCGGAGGTTACATAACAGCATAATTATTCAGACTTGTTTATTATTTCTGGTCTCGAAGAGATGTTTCATCTGGGAATGGGTTCACCAGTGACAGTATTAATGTCGAGAATTATGATTATTACGACAATGTGCGCGGGGGTGTGTGTTTTAGGAGTTGAAAGTATGAGGAATCGGAGCCAGACGAAGACGCTCGTAACTCACGGAGATGCCGCCAGAGTGTTGTTGATCCCCCCCTCAACCCCCTCCCCCCCCCCCCTCCACGCCGACCACGCGGGCTCGGCTCTCACTGGACCAAGATTATAGCTACTCTTAATAACAACTTAATTTCAGTATAGATTTTTTTTTAAATTTTGATTTCACTCATCACTTCAATATATCATACATCGAATTATTTATAATATTGATGGTCACCCCCGTGGCTCAGTTAGCTAACTCGCAGTGTGTTAGTAACTGAAGTCACGTCGGGCATTGGTTTTTTGAACGTCCATCATCACTTCATCGTTTCATTATCAATTCAATTCAATTCAAAAATCATTTTATTCTATACAATATGATACATCAGGAATTACAATGAGAAATGTGCAGTATTCATTTTTCACATAGCTATCATTATTCACACACCTTTGATATCGATAGACTAAACCCTGGAAAAGAAAAAAAAAATTAAGTGAATAAAGATAGTGTTCCTTGAATTATGGTAATATCCAAATCTAATTAATAAATAATACATTCAATTCATGTAATGTAACTGTGTTTAGAGTTGAGTTTTGAAGATAAATGAAAAATGAAAATGAAATAAAGAATGTATAGAAGCCCGCTCATTCGTCCCCCCATGTAACTCAGTTGTTGGTGGGGCCATTGAACAACATTGAATTGAATGAAATGATACTATATTGATAAGTATCATTGATTGCTTGAAGACTCCAACAATTTCAAGGTTATTTGGGGGTACGAATAGACGAGTGATCTATGAGTGATGTTGAATACATCCGTCTTTGACTTGAAACCAAGACGTTCGACTGGAATTCAGTTCCAAAGCAGAGCTTTAGCTGACTTGGCCAAACGGGCAGCTCCCTCGGATATCATTATCGTAGTGTGATGGATTTGTACTCTTCTGTGTTGTTATATAACTGTCAGATAAATACTAACTGGCCGTGGTAATACCGGGCCTCAGTAACCCAAATAATACTGATGTAAATAGATTCGTTTTCATCACGGCACTTCCACTCACAGTGTACCACATACGGTTGTGGTCACATAAACGTGTCGATTAAAATGTATAGAGGAGAAACTGTACTGACATTGAACGCATTTAGACTAGAAGAGAAAACGCATGAGCATTTCACACATGGTATGTGAGAAAGTGAGCGTTTATTATCGATAATATGTTATTATCGATATTTTTTAAATATTTTAATTAATTGATTTTCATTCTGTTTATTTCTGCAATCTTATAATGTAAGACAGAGTCTCGAATGAAGATATATATATATATATATATATATATATATATATATATATATATATATATATATATATATATATATATTGGCACTTATTCCAATTCCAATTTCAATTTCTGAATATACCATTCTATGTTAGTGCAATGTACTCAGTTGTGAATGGATGAAACAGCGGTTAACTCCTGTCCAGTTTTAACTGTCTACCTCTTTTTCTCATTGCAATCCACCCAACCATCTCCACCTGCATGGCCCTTCCACCCATAGTGTTGTTCATATCACGGCTCCTCCACCCATGATGCAGCATGTACCGCCGTTGTCACCTCCCCGAATGGAACGGATAGTGCACGTAGAGGCTAGTTCTTGTTTGCATTACAAGATACTCGCCGACTGTCGCCATGCATCCAACAAAACTCAGCGGACTTATTTACGGCCGTTTTCCTTCCGGGATCTCTTCATCCCTTCTTACTTCTTCTTCTTCTTCTCCTTCTTCTTCTTCTTCGCGAGCTCGTTCTTAACGACTTGTGAGTCCCAATGACAGTAACCAACGAACAGTTTGTTCTGCTCTCGTCTTGTTGCCTTTGTAATTGCTTTATTACTTGGAATAGGTCTATGACTAGCGAATCTTAATTATTATTATTCCCATAGCTTCATCCTTGCCAAGTTCTTCGTCATCTCCTACTCCCCCCCCCCCCTTCCGCCCACCTCTATCTCCCCACCTCCCCCTGTAACCCTTTCCTTGAGACATAACCGTTCCCTAGTTCCCAAACTCCTTTATTAAACTAAGATGATAAACCGTTCATAGAGATATATTGGCTGCAGACCAGGGTGGAGAGAAATCGAGATCATTTCGTTGTGCGTACCTCCGACTTGGGGTCATCAGTTTGATCGGTAAAGCTTGAAATCGATACAGAAAAGGATGAAAGTGAAGTTGTGTGGTTTTAGGAAGGAGAAGAAGTTCAACTTATAATCGTCTGGTTGTCAAAGCTACCGAATAGAATTCACGAATGAATACATATTTCGTAAATAATACTTCATATCATATCTATATTCAATCATAGTAGAAATCATGGATAACAATTCAATGGTATATTAAACTTCATTCTGAAACATTATTTACAACACGTATTTGAAAATTCGAATTTCCAAACTTTGTTACTTTATCTTACTAGTTGAGCCTACTACCAATAATTGCTTTCGCCATACCTAATGCCTCATACAAAATTTTACACTCTTGCTGTTGCGTATTGTTGATAAATATATTATGCCATATTTGATTTCATGAGACTATCAAATGTGATGATTGAGATAAAATGTGGAGCAAAACGCCAGTTTTCAAGGTGAAATACAGTTCTGGACACAGCTACAGTCACATTTGATGCGATTCTACTCAGGGACTCGGGAGTGAAATCGGAATCGAAAAACTTTCCACGTCAAGTCTCTGATCACATCAACTTTTGCTCCAATTGTCATCTCATATAACTCAATTAATAAGTTTCGTATTTGATTTGAATGATTTCGAATTGTTATTTACCTTGGTGTGATGAGACGGCCCTTGTGATTTCTTGTCCGAACGATCCTACCTGTTCAACCTTGGGTCCGGTTTTCGGTTGTTTAATTAGTTATTTGAGAGATAATCATTGGATCAACTTGTTATTTGCCTTCAATTAGACCGATTCCATTTCGATACGTTGATTAATATCTGCCAAATCATCACATTTTTATTTCTCGTGAACCGTGATCTTGTTAGTGAATAAAAAATAGTGACTTCTTTCTTATTTGTATCGGTTTTTTTGAATAGATAATACACTTGACAGTACAAATATACACAAAGAAGCCAACAATTGACAAACAACAATTGACCTAAAACACAATACACAATAGACAAATACAATAGACAATTGTCTATGGGAGAAAAAAAAAATATTAGAGTCTGTATATTTGTGATTTTTTTTTAAATTCACATATTAATTTAATCGGGAAAATGATTGAGAAAATTTGAATATGATGAATGAATTGAGTGGTAACTATGAATGAAAAAAATATATATTATTCATAAAATATTCCATTATTCACGATATGATGAACCAGAATGTTATTCAATCCAGACAACTTGGGCCTGGTATCACAAGTCCAGTTAGCCCTGACAGTTTAAACTTGTTATCACCATGGTTACCCATGCTATTTGTTTTCACCAACTCTCAGATAAATACTAACTGGCCGTGGTAATACCGGGCCTTAATAAAATTGTTTATTTGTTTTTTAATATTTTTTTATTGACCCTCAGATAAATCAACATCCTGACTTTGCGTGTCTATAAAATGTGCACATGTCCCTTGTATGATAATAAAAAAAACTAGAAAAAAAAATCCGATCATTATTTCCACCGAGCAACCCAGTGAGGTGTATATATGCTACGCAATACCCGACACAGCTTTCAGGTCACAATCAAACCAAAACTGACAACTGTGAGGTAAACTGAGGCAATCACAGAATTACTATTCAAGGTTTCGACAAATCGACAAAGTTGATAGTAGCTGGTGATTCAGGTATATTGTTCCGCCGCCAAGTTGGTATGCCTGCGAGACAGACAGACAGACAGATAGATAGACAGACAGACAGACAGATAGACAGACAGAAATACAAGTGTACACTTCCACTAGGTCATAGAGACAATGTACAACCATTCGAGCTAGATTGCTACAAGACGAGGTAGAGATTCGAATAGATGGGGTTGAAACACAGGAGGAAGCGAGAAAGAGAGATTGAGTTGAGCCACAAGAGGGAATAGGAGAGAGAGAGGGAGGGGGTGGGAGGGATAAAGGAGGGAAGGGGGTGAAAAGTGAGACATTTCGTCAGTGTAAATGTTCTTTGCTCACGTCACCCGATTCGGCGGGAATGATGATTACACGACGGTAAGGTATGATCAAGAAACTTTCCCTCTATCTCTCTGGGGAGGTGTTAGACATCATGTCAATGACGTCATGCAGAGAGCGAGAGAGAGAGAGAGAGAGAGAGAGAGAGAGAGAGAGAGAGAGAGAGAGAGAGAGAGAGAGAGAGAGAGAGAGAGAGAGAGAGAGAGAGAGAGAGGGGGGGACAGAGAGAGAGAGAGAGAGAGAGAGAGAGAAAGAGAGAGATAGAGAGATAGAGAGAGAGAGAGAGAGAGAGAGAGAGAGAGAGATAGAGAGAGAGAGAGAGAGGTAGAGAGAGAGAAAGGGGGAGAGTTAGCACAGATGTTTATCTCGTTATTTATAATATCACGCGTGTAAGATGGGATTGAGATGCAGAAGGGTTGGATGGAGGAGGAGGGATAAGTGTCGGGTGAAGGGGTGAAAAAAGGTCAAATAAACTGGTTGGAAAAGTTGATATGGATATTAGCTGCGAACTGGATCAGTTATTTTTAGAATTGTTATTTTTATTCTATTTTTATGATGAGTCTGACAAATATTGAAACGATTAGTAGAAGAATGGGAGGAGTTATCGAGAGAAAGAAAACAAAAAAGAAGCGAAGGAAGAGAAAGTGACGACCCATATGAAAATCGAATATTCATTTTCTTAACACGAATAACTGAATTTTTGATGATCCCTCAGATTACTCGTTCGAGAGGGACCTCCACACAGCTTCACATGTTCAGTGTCAATATGATATATGAACGATCGTAGTGACTTTCTGATTCAAAGTATTCTAGTGAAACTGCATTACACCGTACTGAGAAGTATATCTTCTGAAATACTGTCGATCCATAATAAACATTCACAATATGTTACGTGTTATTTGTATGTTACGGTACGCAGTGAGGTGAAAATTGATGACAAAAATATCGAGTATTACTGGTACATACAAGTGATTTCTCCACTTTTGTTATTCTCGAATTCGACTTGTCCGTATTTTTCACAAATACTGTCAGCATCTTGTGATGTATTTGTTGATTTTGTATCTTGTGCAGTTCAAGTTTTATGAATATTTATATTATGTGGAATCTCTCTGCAGGGAATTTTTCCTGTGAAGACTGGGGACGCCTTCAGTTTTACACTCAGTGAAATTAGTTGTATTAAAATTGTTTTGTTTTTTTATGTGGTGAGATCAGTTTTGTGGTACTCTGTAATTTATCTTTCTTGACCTCGCACTTTTTTTGCAAATTATTATTTTTCAAAGTGTGACCAATTCATGGAATTAATTTTTTTGAACACATTCATGATATTTCGGGTTCAGATATCATTCTCACCTACATGTGCAGAGCCACGCCTGAATATTCATCACCACTTTTCAATGCCAGTTATATCATAATAATACTTTTTAGTATAAATGTACCTTTATTTCAGGATTTCTTCAATCAAAATTTGTTTGAAATTTCACAGAGAGTTCACACATCTATGATACAGACTTGAAGTGATAAAATCAATAATCGGACCACAAACCAGAGTTTCAAAAGTATTTGAAAACAATAAAATGTCATAAATCCTGAAAATTTGCAATTTTTTGAACAAAAGTCCTGAATACTATTGAATAATTATCTCTTTTTGAATTTATTCTGCTCCAAGTCATAACAACAATCTAAGCAACATGTAAAAAGAATCAATATGTACTTTGAACAAACCATTCCTGGGAAAAAGATACATGAACTTGACTGATTTAACACAGACAGCATAGCCAGATCTAGGTTCCCTCAACAGTTCAGCAAAGCAAACAAAATTCACACATCAACAGGAAATATCATGAACAATTCTATATCATATTTATTCATATATATATAATATATATATATATATATA